>CM053786.1:781461348-781543848 GCA_028749045.1 Cupressus sempervirens
TGCCATGGCACCGCTATAGAACAAACGCCCTTCGCAAGTTTGTCACGAAAGCTTTTCATAAGGTAATCCTGATATTATCCTTCCTTTACAAGAATTTGATGCTACATGTGACTGGTTAAAACAACATACCTTGATAGGTTATTTTGTGGGTAGGAATCCTCCTGAGGCTATGCTTTGAGATTGGGTTAACAAGAGTTGGACTCGTCATGGAGTCTTCCTTGATGCTGTGCAAAACCTTACAAAATGTTTTTTGAAAAATTTTTCTTTGCTAACTCATCGCAAGCAGATGTAGTCTTTAATAATGAACCTTGGTCTATTCATTCATCTCTACTTGTTTTTCAAAAATGGTATAAGACTTCATAGTCTCTGATGATAAAAAGCTTAGGGTTCCTGTGTGGGTTGAGTTCCTAGGTTTACCCTTGCCATGCTGGACTTTTATTGAGTCCATTACCAAAAATGTTAGCAAAGTTGTCAGAAAGGAGCTTGAGAAATTTTTTAATGCTTGCCCACAGAGATGTGTTTGCATTGAGGTTGATCTTTCCAAGGATCTTAAAGATTTTGTGGAAATCCAAATTGGGGCTCAAACCTTCTCTTAGTAGGTGTTATATTTGAACCTCCCCAACACCTATTATAGGTGCTAGTCCATGGAACACAAGATCAGGGACTACCCTTTGGCTATGCCTAGGGTTAAGCCCATACATAAAGAAGCACTTGCCAAGCTAGCCAAAGGGAAAAAAGAAGGGGAAAATGATGAATGGGTTACTGTTGGGCGCAAGGGCAAGGCTACCTTGAATCCCTTGCCCCCCAAATAGTCCTACGTGGTTGTCGTTGTGGCTCCTCCTATCACCATAGGAGCATCAATTCCAACTAGCATAGGGATGCAAGCAGTTTCCACAACATCTATTTTGGGGGTTTTGTAGGTTTCAAACCCTTTTGTAGGGGATTAAGGTGGCCGCTAGGGTTTCTACCTTGATTGTGGTTTGTACTCCCCTTACTGCTTATTCCATTGCACCACAAGTGATGTGGCATTCTCATAGTCCTCCTGGATGTGTAGAGATACCAGAGGTGAAATGATAGGATGTAAGTTCAGAGGATTTTCCTTCTGACTTCCACCAAGTTTCTACGTTCTTGCAAAATAACTACTCCTCTCTTGAGGACAAGGATGATATGGAATAATTTTCATGAATTTTTTATCATGGAATGTTCAAGGTCTTATAGACCTCTCTAGAAATTACTGTCTAGGATACCCATCATAGACTTAGTAATTTAGATTTTCTCTGTCTGCAAGAAGTTAAGATTTTTGGTTTCATGCTCTCTTCTGCATGCTACATCATTTGGTAGGATGGAGTTATGTTTTTCTCTCAGCATGAAGCTGGCCGATGTGGTGTAGTTACTCTCTTGTCACCTCATCTTCATTCTACTATTATTTCACATGGTTCTAACCCCACGCGTATAATTATTTGGCTTTTTCTTTCTATTAATGATCATTCTTTTGGAGTCATTAATGTTAATGCTTCTAATGATGTTGTTGACAGATCGCAGATGTGGGGCTGGTTGGATGACAACTTGACTCTAGCTACTTGGGTCATGTCTGGTGACTTCAATATGGTTGAAGTGGCCTCTGAAATGGATGACATTTTCCCCTTTTGCTAGACAACTGGGGAAAGGGAAGCTTGGTACTACATGTGCAATAAATTGGGCCTTTTTGATCCCAACATCAACTACCACCAAGATAGTGGGGTTTGGCACACTTGGTCCAACTTTAGAGCTAGCTCTGACCACATTTTAAAGCATCTTAATCATGCCATGATTAATGCACAATATTTTTTTCTTTTTCTGAGGATCAAGATTTACTTGTCATTCCCTTGCTAGATGTGACATTATCTGACCACTATCTCGTTTATTTTGTCATTTCATGGCAAATAGTTGTCCTAAAAGTTGCCAAGTCTCAGTTCTTCCTCAACATGTCTATGCTGATGCATGCTTCCACCATTACACATATCCTACATGTTTGGAATTTGGATCCATGTCTACATTCTTAGAAGGGATGGGTCCCATGGTGTAATGATGCCATTTCTAGAACTACTCATTTTTTGCACATATATGGGTGCTAGTTGGTAGTTTTTAGAAAGCAGTCATATGAAGCCAACACTTTTGTGCTCAAAAAAGCCTTTGAGGCTTTCACCCTTAATCCTTTTGATGTGGATTTATAAATTTAGTTGGCCAAAATTTTCCATGACAAACAAGTTGCTGATAACTATGCTACTCAAGCAACCCAAATCAAAGCCCATCTCTACTGGTTGGAGGTTGGTGATAAAGCTTCAAAGGAGTTCTTTCAGGCTCTTCGTGCCCGTCATACCAATGTTGGGATTAAAAAGATAAACAAGGAATTGCTATTCTTTCTAGTCTCCCTGACATCTTGGAAGCATTTTTTCATCATTATGAGAACGTTTTTTCTTCATAGGGAAATACGGTTGCTCAGGAGGAAACTCTCAGAAAGTGTATTTCTGTTACTCCAAGCTGCCTAGTAGTTGAGCAACATGCTTTTTGTGAGCAACTTCTTTCCCTTCAAGACCTTAAAGAGGTGGTTTACTCCATGGCTGATGACAAATCGCCTTGGTGTGACGGGTTTCCCTATGAATTTTACAAACACCTCTGGGAGCATATAGGTTCTGATCTGCACAAAGTCTATCTTGAAGCCTATCATTCTAAAAGCTTAGGAGACATTATAAATAAAGGAAATAACAAGTTCATACCTAAAGCTAGTGATCTAGAGGACATTTACAATTAGAGGCCCATTACTCTTGTAAATGTGTCTTATAAGATTACAGCCAAGGCACTTTCTCTCAAAATTCGGCACATGTTGCCTTTAATTGTACACTAAGAGAAAACTAGCTTTATTAAGTCCAGATATATTCTTAACAACATTATTGTTGTCTAGGAAGGCATGGAGTGGGCTCGCAAGTTGAACCAAAGGGCCCTTTTCTAAAGATTGATTTTGCTAAAGCCTATGATCGCACTGAATGACCCTTTATTTTGGCTATGCTCCAAGCTCTAGGTTTTGGTCCCAATTTTTTATAGTCCGTGGAGATGCTCTTTGGTGATGCTAATGCTTGCATTACCATCAATAATTTGTAATTTGAGGCTTTTGGCCTTTTTCATTCAATCAGGAAAGGTTGCCCTTTGGCTCCAATGCTTTATGTCCTTGCTACTGAAGGTTTTGGCTATTTGCTAGCTCATTCTGTGTCCTTTGGACTGGTTCATGGTATTTCCTTACTTGAATCATCTTCCCAGTTAGTCACTGGTCACTTTGCAGATGATTCCTTTCTCACTCTTCTTGAGGATGAAGAAAAAATCAACAATGCTTTAAGTTGCCTGGACACCTTTTGTCAAGCCTCTGGATCTACCATTCAATGGCATAAAATGATTTTCTTCTGCCAGTCATTCTTGCTAGCTCCAGCTTGGTTCGGCTAGTTTGAATGGAAATGGGTTACACATGGGGAGATTTTTTTCTTTCCTGGCATTCCTTTTTCTTTCTAGGCTTCACCTATTGAACTTTGGAATGCAATGCTTGCCAAGATTACCAAGAAGCTTGATTATTGGATTACGAAACTACTCTCCCTTGTTGGAAAATTCTAGATTTTCTCGAAGGTTCTTGTGGCCACTCATGTTTACTATTCTTTTTGTTGGGCTCCCTCCAAAGCTTCTTATCAGAAATTGGAAAGATTGTTCATGGATTTTCTCTGGGCTTTTGGTTCTAATCATCATGGGTTTCACAGAGTTGCCTGGGATTTTTGTTGTCTCCCAAAAGAATCTGGTGGTCTTGGCCTGCTTTCCACACAAAAACAAGGCCTTGCACTTTGTGGTAAATGGATTATTCATGCTATCACTGAAGATGAAGCCCAAAAGATTTTTGTTTGCCATTGCATATCTTTCAATTTTTGTGTCAATAGGCCTTCTTGGAAAGGGATTGGTTTCCACACCCTTCTCATCATGCCTAAGCTAGTGACCATACAGGGCTTGTTTTTCATTAAGAGCATTTGGAATGCCTGAGAAGCTATTAAGCCTTGGCTTTGATGGGCTAGTGATGAGTTCCGCAATGGCTTCTCCTTGAATTAGTAGAACATTTGGTGGTCTCCCCTATTTGCTATCCAGGGTACTCCCCTTGCCAAGACTCAAGGTACTAGTGCTCTACATTTTTTCAAATGAGGCAAGGACCTCTTCTCGAGGGTCTCCATGAGTTTCAAGTCCTAGAAAGATATGCAAGTCTAGTATTTCCTTATCCATTTAGATTGACAGATTTTTAACCTATTGCTCTCTTCAATTCTAGTCCACTTGATTCATAAAGTGGGTATTCAGTCTATTTGACCTTTGTGACATGATTGGAAGTGGTATCCTACCACTCCATTTTCAAATTATAAGTCAAGTTTGGGATATATATGGCTTTCGCCCCATCTTCCGATGGTGACATACTCAACCAGAGATAGCATTTACAATGTTCTCTTTCTCAATGGAGAAAATGATTTGATACCATTTGGAGTGCTATAACAGAACCCAAGATTGCCTACTTTGCTTGGTGCCTTTCCTTCTAAGGACTTCCCTTGGGGCCTCGACTCAAATATATTGGGGTTCCAAATCCCAGATGCCTTTTTTGTGGACAACCAAAGTCTTTCTTCCATATCTTTTGGTTTTGTAGGCGTATTCAAAATTGTTGGCACTAGATTTATGATTTTTTCAAGCCATTCAGGCTTGAACCTTTTTCTTGGCATATGATTTTGCTGGGTGATTCTCCCAGAATCCCTAGGAAATTCACCTAGATTTGGCATACTTTCAGGATGGAAATTTTGTTTACTCTATGGAAAGATAGGAATGTTGT
This sequence comes from Cupressus sempervirens, assembly GCA_028749045.1. Taxonomy (NCBI): domain Eukaryota; kingdom Viridiplantae; phylum Streptophyta; class Pinopsida; order Cupressales; family Cupressaceae; genus Cupressus; species Cupressus sempervirens. The sequence goes on from CM053786.1 coordinate 781,466,225, forward strand.
ACTTTTCACACACAATTTTTTGGATATCAATATTGCCATGTGCACTAAGGTGTGCATTTGTAATAATGTAATTATGCAGATTTAGGTGCAAGCTAACAAAGTTTCCCTTGAGGTAGCTCACCTATAGGAGCTATTGAATCACTAGGGAAATGCCCCCTACACTATTACTAGAGTTCCTCTTGATGCCTCGATAGAAACCTCAATGCCTCATGGCACCCATTTGCAGTGCCATTCCTCAGGTTACCACTTGCACACCATGTACTCCTAGGCTTCCCACCACCACTCTCCCAATAAGGCTGATGGTGGATGTAGGCATTTCTTAGATTCCCTTCCCTGTGGTGGCTTAGGTTGGTCCTCAGCTCCTCCTCCTAGTGCTCGTTGAGTGCTTTCTGGGAAATGGCCTCATCTGGATCTGGCGATTTCTCCTCTATAGGTAGAGTTCAAAGATGTAGAGGCTACCACTGATCCTCCTACTATTGCTACTAAAGATGTTTGGATTGTCCCCAGCCTGCTCCCCAATCCTAAAGATGATTGGGGCTTCCATGATAGAGATGAACCACCACCCTTGGCTAGCACTACTTTGGCTGCCTAAGGTTGCCTTATATATATATATTTTTTTTGATGAATAGTTTTTGATTTTGGCTGCGGTCATCTGTTGTTTTTTCGGCTGCAGCCATGTGAACTTATTCATGGGGCAATCTTGTATCCCTTGACCCTTTTTTGTGAATTATATTCTTAGTATATTTTTATTAATAGAAAAGGACTATTCATCGAAGAAAAAACCTAGGTCATTTTTTTTTATAGGGAATTAAAAAAAATTACATTCATAAATAAATAAGAAATGAAATATATATTTTTTTCAGTTCAAACTACTTTGATAATTTGTAATTTTGAGAGGAAATATATTTGGATCATATTTTATCAAAATTTTCAAATGCATTTGTGATGGGACAATAAAGTAAAAGAGTAAGCCGGTCTACATGAAAAAGGATGGAGGAAGAAGAAGAAAAAAAACATGAAGCTACATTAGCAAGATACGATACAAGAAAGCAAGGTATGTCTATTTTTACTAGTTTTTCCTGGCAAACAAATATATACACATAATTATTAAACATTGTGAGAAATAAAATATGTGCATGTGAAAAATAAATCATCAAATCAACTACCACACCATGCATACCATTTTCATTCTTAAATTAGTAGTTGATTAAGAGACTCATGCACTAATCATTGTTTCTAGTTCTAGAAGAGCTCATCAAGTCTTAGTGCTCAAAAGAATTTATTTATGATACTTGTGATATTGATAATTTTGTGTAATTTTTTTCTATTATGTTTCTTTTTGATTGATTTTATTTAAATTAATTTAATTCTCATTTAAATTTTTATTTAATTACAATACAAATTTATTTATTTAAAGGTCGATTTATGCATATATTTCTCTAACCTCAATGTCCATATTTTTGTATGTCTCTCCCTACTCTCTATCTCTTTTCCTAGACCTATCCTTATCCCTTATATCACTCTATATCTATATATCTCCGCACCTCTTATTTATTTATCTAGTTCACCTTCATCTTCTCCATCCCTTCTACCTATATCTCTCTTTTGTTGTTCCCACTATATTTTATCACCCCCTTTTGATATATTCATACCTTACTATTTAATTCTCTTCTCATGTATTTATATATCTTCATTTCTAGATTCATTCTTAACCTCAAGTCTCTCCTTCATTAAGTATCACTAAATAAATAAATAAATAAATAAATGTATATATATATATACATATAGATACATCAATACATACATACATACATATATATCCATATCTATATATATATATATATACATATATGTATATATATATATACATATATATATATATATACATACATATATATACATATATATATATATATACATATACATATATGTATATATATATATATACATATATATATATATATATATATACATATATATATATATATGTATATATATATATATACATATATGTATATATATATATATATATATATATACATATATATATATATATGTATGTATGCATATATCTATACATATATATATATATGTATGTATGTATATATGTATATATACATATATACATATATACATATATATATATATATGTATGTATGTATATATGTATATATACATATATACATACATACATATATATATATATATATAGATATATGCATACATACATACATATATATATATGTATATATATATATATATATATATATATATATATATATATATATATATATATGTATATATATATATATATATATGTATGTATATATATATATGTATGTATATATATATATGTACATTTATAAATATATGTATATATGTATAAATATATATGTATCTATATACATATATATTTATATGCATGTATGTATTTATGTGTGTACATACATATATCTAACATACATATGAATATATATGTGTGTGTGTGTGTGTAGACAAACACACATATAATCTACTTCTCTCGAGTTTTCTTAAGTTTTTTAATGTTCAATAATGATCCAATTTTTTATTATAAATATTTAACGTAACAGATAAAGTTTAGGATTTTATAGGTTAAGACTCATATAATTTTTTATTTTATTATATGTTCTTACATTTCTCATCACTTTCTATTACGTTCCCATAATATTTATCTAAACTTATTTTATACAATGAAAATCCTATCATTTCTTTGTTTGTCTCCCTTTCTATCTCTCTTTATTTATCCCCCTTTCTATCTGTATCTCAATATATCTACCATCCAACTGATATCTCCCTCCTTTTCTCCTACTCCATATTTATATCTAGGAGCTACCTATTTATTCTTATCTACCTCCCACTTCCCCCTTTATAGATCTTTGTATCCTTATATATCCATATCGAACTCCTAACTTGACATATAACAATGTTCAGTCTAGGCCTACACCTACAATTTTGAATCTATGCCATCTTGAAGTACCCTCTCCTAAATTTCATCCCCAAAGTGGGATTGAAATCCAATGGTGAAATTGCAAGTTAGGTGGCCATCTTGAAGAAACCCTCAGATTTAGGGTAAATCTGACCAACCTCTACAAAAACTGATGTAACTTTTGTTGTAGATAAGATAAAGACATCAAAAAAAATGAAATGGAACACTAACTCAATCCTCTATCCAACCACACCAAAATTTCACTCCTACCAATCTGTACAGGCCATACAAAATTGAAACAATAGAGAAAAAGGTAGAAATTCTAAGTTTTATTCAATGTTTGTTGCTCATTGGTCAAGTTGATCACATATAAGTATGGATATCTAGTATGGTTGGATAGCTTTATGAATATTATTTCTTTTGCACTTGGAATGAGGTTCTAATTCACTCTACAACTCAACATATTCCCATTTTACTAACTGCTATCCTCATTTTGTGCCATTACCTAGGGTTTCATTTATTTTCCCTCATATCTTGAGATTCCACCATGGGAAATTAATGAACTTTGGTGGAATCTAAGTTAGGAAAATGTGTTTTATGTTTCTTTTGTTTTTAGGTCAAAAGAATGAGGCTAGAGAGAAAAACTTGATGCCCTAGGCATGCAAGATCCATGTGCATGTTAGAAATTTGTAGCAACATCTTCCATAACTCGCTACAAATAAGTTTTCAAGGCTTAAAAATTGGTATGTGACCATATTACATAACCCCCCTCATGTTCCAATTTTTTTATTGAAGTTTTTCTCAAGGGGTAGGGTACTTCCTTTGTTAATGGATGCCTAATTGCCTACATTCCTAAGTGAGCCTTAAAAAACTCAGTTGCTACATACTTCTCTTGAGATTGGAAGGCTTTAGTATGTTATATAAAACACAAAAGGGTATCCAAATTAGTGATTATTTTATTTGGGTTGTGAGGAGATTTTTGTGATTTTCCATGTTCAATGCTACAAGCCTAGTCTTGAGTTTGTGAAGCAACTAGCCAATGAAAGTTGCATAGTTTGAATCTAATGTTGGATTCATGTTAGTTTGGACCTAAATAGACCCTTTCCATGCTTGGAAGTCACCCCTGGTCCTTATTTTTATTTGTGGGGTTTTGTGTCAAATAAGCCTTGTGATGCCCTTAAGAGCAACTAGTGATTAGTTGTCTTTGTGATTAGGGATTCCTAGGAGTGGTTGAATTTTGATAATCATACTATCTTATCAAGCACTTGTTATAGGTGTTTTGGGGCTGATTGGATTAACATCAACACTCATTGTTCCTTAACCTTTAGTGAAGAGGATTCTAGGAACCTTGTCCATTCCCACTACTTGTTCCATTGCATCAAAGTCGTATCAGAGCCATGTCTCTTACTAAAGAGAAAGAAATAACTTTAAGGAGAAGAAATCTAAGGCTGTAGACCTTGATCCATTTGTGGTGATGTCAAAAGAGAAAAAAATACATAAAATATTGTCCTCTTACATAAATGCTGTCCTCTTTCATTTTTCTCCACATTTTTTCATAACATCAAGAAAATAAATTGAAGATTAGGATACCCATTTCTCTCCTCTATAACATTTCAAAAGATGAGGTATGGTTGTTTTGGACCAAGTCTCTGTTGTTACACTATGGGCCACTTTTTAGGCATAAAAATGAGCAATATAGGCAATTTTTCAAGGAAAAAAATACTTTTATGTTTCTTAGAAGGTTATAAAGGTCCTTAGGGTCATTAGGTTAAGTTTTAGGTTTCTACGAGTTAAGATGACAAAAATTGCAAAAAAATTTCAAAAGTTGTCAAAGCAAAATTGTAAAAATGCTGACAACTTTGCAGGAGTTTGGGAATTGTTGAAGGGCTGAGAATTTGGAAATAAGTTATTTTACTATTGATAAACCTTTTCCAAGTTTTAGAATTGGAATCAAGTGAAAAATGTAAAAATTGCACTTTTTGTGCAAAGTTGCATTGTTGAAATTTGTAAAAGTTGCTCAAATTTGCAAATTAGTGGAAAAAGGGTTGTGGGATCAAACTGTTTGTCCCTTCAGCTCTAGGTAGCTAGGTAGACATTATCCTCAATCTCATCCCATCTTTTTTGGCACTTGAACATTCTCAGGCATGCCAAACCAGAACCTCCCTAAGGGTCACTAAATGCCATAGGGCTGCGATCTTTGATAGGGCATATCTTAGAGCTCATGCGAGGTATGGATGTGATTCCAGTTCCTATAGGATTGTGTTATAGAGATCTACAATAAACTCTCTCACTTTTTGGAGATCATACTCTATTTTTATTTTGCGACCCTATCTCAGGTGATGCTGAGACTTGTAGTGTTGACTAGTACAAAGTTGGCAACTACCAAATCTCTCTCACCTTTTGTCATGGGATCAAACTATTTGCTCCATTAGCTTTGGGTGGCTAGGTAAAACCTATCCCCAACCTCATCCCATCCTATTCAACACTTGAACATTCTCAGGCATGCCAAATCGAAACGTCCCTAAGGGTCACTAAATGCCATAGGGCTGTGACATTTGATGGGGCATATCTCGGAGCTCGTGCAAGGTATGGATGTGATTCTAGTTCCTATAGGATTGTGTTGCGAAGATCTACAATAAACTCTCTCATTTTTTATTGATCATACTCCATTTTTATTTTGTGATGCCATCTCGGGTGATGCTAAAACTTGTAGTGTTAGCTAGTACAAAGTTGCCAATTGCCAAATCTCTCTCACCTTTCATCGTAGGATCGAATTGTCTACTCCATTAGCTCCAAGTGGCTAGGTAAACCTTATCTCCAACCTTGTCCCATCCTATTCAATGCTCAAATGTTCTCAGGCACGCCAAACTGGAATGTCCCTAAGGGTCACTAAATGCCATAGAGCTGTGATCTTTGACAGGGCACATCTCGGAGCTCGTCCGAGGTATGGATATGATTCTAGTTCCTATAGGACTATGTTGTGGAGACCTACAATAACATCTCTCTTTTTAGAGATTATACTCCATTTTGATTTTGTGATGCCATCTTAGGTGATGCTAAAACTTGTAGTGTTGGCCAGTACAAAGTTGCCAACTGTTGAATCTCTCTCACCTTTCATTATGGGATCAAATTGTCTACTTCGTTAACTTCGGGTGGTTGAGTAAACCCTATCCCCAACCTCCTCCCATCTTGTTCTTGGGCATGCTAAACCGGAATGTCCATAAGGGTCACTAAATTCCATAGAGGTGTGATCTTTGATGGGGCATATCTCAAAGCTCATGTGAGGTATGGATGCAATTCTTGTTCTTATAGGACCATGTTGTGGAGACCTACACTAATCTCTCTCACTTTTTGGAGATCATACTCCATTTTGATTTTGCGATGCCATCTCGGGTGATGCTAAAACTTGTAGTGTTGGCTAGTACAAAGTTGCCAATTGCCAAATCTCTCTCACCTTTTGTTATGGGATCAAACTATTTACTTTGTTAGCTCCAGGTGTCTGGGTAGACCCTATCACCAACCTTATCCCGTCCTGTTTAAGGCTTGAATGTTCTCGGGCATGTCGAACTGAAATATTCTTAAGGGTCACTAAATTCCATAGGGAAACAATCTTTGATGGGGCATATCTTAGAGCTTATGCAAGGTATGGATGCAATTCTAGTTCCTATAGAACTGTGTTGTGGAGACCTACAATAACCTCTCTCACTTTTTGGAGATCTTATGTAATGCCCCGCCAAGGGATCCAAAGAATTAACTTAGAATTTCACTAAGTTTGGTAGCATTTTTTTTTAAAAAACATGAAAGTAAATACCACATATAACTTATGCACAATAACGGAAGCAATAGCAATGTCCATCTGAAAGTAAACATAACATACACAACTGGTTACATTCTTTAAAATCCCTTAACGTTGAATTACATCTAAAACATCTAACATACATGAATCCATCTAGTACAACAACCACATGAAATAATAATGATAACTCCAATGTTTATACATTACATTTCAAATGCTCAATCATCCACTGTACATATCATAGGGTATGACAAGCTCAAAAGAATATACATATGTAGAATAAGGCACATCATCCTATTCTAATCCATGATACATCAAAGTAAAGATAATCACATGATACACATGATACATCATCATAGAAGACATACACATCCATCGAAAAGATCAAACATAATAAACTAAGTGCACTGTTCCTCCCAACCGTTAATAGCATCATTAGACCATCGTGGGCCCTAGCCATCCCTCCGTGCGTAACATTCCAAATCATCGAAGAAATCATCGATATTAACATAGTAAGAATGTCACTCCTAACATATACTATATCATATGTAGAAAGTGATCTAACATGCAAATAAAAGCATAAGATAACATCATCTAACATATGCTAATCATCAATGAAAGGATACATATCCAACATCATGAAGGACGCATCAGCCACAATGTCTCAATGAATCTCAAATGATAAGAGTGGAAAATACACTACCACCCGATCACGTGGTACCTAAGTGGTCCACTCCCACCGTGCTGAGGAGATAATCTCAAGTCCCAAACAGGCTATCCAAAACACATAGCACAAATCTCATAAGTCCAGGAATTCTAAAAGTATACTAACTCAAAGGTTCCAAACACAAAATCCGACATCTAATCCCTAAAGGCACACAATGACATGTAGGAACCTACTATGCAAGTGGGAAAGTGTCATCGCATTTATCACGTACAAGTTACCCTGGCAGTTAGCTAAACTCCATGGGTCCATACTGATCTCATGCAGCCACTAGCATCCTCTCATACTGACGAGGCATACTACGAAATGCAAGGTCGCAACCATGCATTCTCACTACTCCCATCCTAGCCTGTACAAGCACTCAAGGCATGGGCAAGAACAAAACTCTTATCTTTTTAGGTTCATTTATTTAGTATTAGGTGTGAATGTTATCACTTATTAATCCAACTTACAATGAGTTACCCTGGCAGCTTCTTAGGGCCCTGACCCCCATTGCAAGCCACTTCCCATCACTACATGCAGATATCCTACCCTAAGCTCATGGAATCATAAATCTCAAAATCACAAAAGATAATCCATAATAAAATCATCAAATATGCATAAAAGCATTAAATCTCCATGAGCAAACATCCATAGAAAATCATGAACACAATAGCTCTCTATTGGCAACTAAAGTATCACTGATAATCAAGTATCCAATGGTTCTCAATAACCAAAATATATCTCATCATACTGATTGAAGACTCCAAAAAAATGGTTGAGTCAAACATGTCACAACATGACATCATCAAGAATAAATCCACATTACATTCCCATCATGGCGACTAGAAAATAACCAAGGATAACTGATCGATGACCAAAAATAATGGTTAAGTCAAGTGTCTCATAAGAATCTCAACTATAACAATACAGTAATCACATCCAGTACATAGAGCATTCCATCACATAACCATGGTTGGTTTTATAAAGATCAAGATTAAAACATCATCACGACAATCACATAACTCCCAAGCCTCTGGTAGATGTCCTATAACTGGTCAACACTAGTCAACCCAAAACCCAAAACAATAGTATAAAGAATACACAATGTAAACACATGTTTTGGTTTTTCTTTATTTACAAACTTGAATTTAAATGTAGAGGTCTCAGTTTATGTTTCCAAGTTTGGAAAGTGAAAGGAGGAACATTTTGTATAGATTTCCTAACACATATATTAATTTGAATGAATAAAAACTTTCCATAAAATCCATCTTTCAATTATAATCTTTTTTTTTTTTTTTAAATAACGTCCCCCACCAAACTATCAATATACTTTATTTAATAATTTAAAACAATTAAATTTATGAACCTTTAATATAAATCATTTATCAAATAATAATAGTTTAACTCTATTAATAATATATTTACATATTACATATACATATATATATATATATATATATCTATATACATACATACATATATATAAATATATAAATTATTATTATCATTATGTTTTAACAAAACTGAATCGAATTATAACAACTTCGATCATAAAAACTTTTATCACATAACTATTAAAACATATGCCTTTGAGATCATATGATAATATCATAACATATAACGTTACCATTGATAACATTATACGTTACAACATTACCAATGAACCTGAATATTTCCATCACATAACATTGTATTGCGATTTGTAAATCGCGGCACATATTATATCATTCGGCACCGTGAATACATTTACTCCCTTCACCAAGAGCCATGAGCGCTCTGTACTCTATTGTCATAGAGTACTATGGTGACAGTGGGTACAGAGTACCCTTGTCGTCGCAGTACTTGTGACGACAGGTACTTCACCGGCCCGCAGGGATAGTGGGTGCGAATCTTTCCACTAGTCAAAAAAAAACTTTTAAAACATTCGGCCCATGGTTTAATTTGACTTTCATTAAACATCATGTTACTGTGATATGACAACAATGTTTCTTTATTAATAAATACATATATAAATATATGTATGTATATATATATACTTATATATATATATATATATATATATATATATATATATATATATATATATATATATAAAATTTGCAGATCGAAAATATAACCAGTTTATTTAAAAGGTCTAATTTTCAGAATTATCCTATAAACCTTTGATCTCAAAATTTTTTCCAATAAATAATCTAATGGGTTTGACTATGAATCTAAACCCTAGCCCCGTGTTCTTTTCAGATCTATGCATATAAAATTCTCAAATAAATTAATTACCCATATTGAGAATGCATACAATAAAAATAGGAAATTCCTCAGAAGACATATGGAAGACACAAAGAAGACAGGGAATGCAAGATGCAAAAATAGCATAAGTAAAATCACAAGAATCTACCCAGATTTTGACGCTAATTCGCTCTTCCTCAGAAAACCCGCAGAGCAAGCTCTTCCCTTCTTCAGAGTTCTCAAGTCCTCCAATGCTCCAATTGCACTCCACGCTATCTCTAAGCTTCTAGGAATGCTTGAATATAAAGAGCTCTCAGGAAACATCTAGAATGCCTCTAGAAACAGCTAGAAGGTGTCACCAACTAAGCATGGGTCTTTTCCAACCTTCTAGATGGGTCATAAGGTTGTAGACACCATGTACTTAATTGATGCACTAACCCCTGTGTTGTTGACATAAGAAAAATAGAAAAGTGCATTAACTCCCATGCAAGCTTATAACTCCAATTCACTTTTTATATAATTTCTATTTAAATATTTATAACTTTCATTTTAATTTTTTATAACTTTTATTATTATTATTTATTTATTACTTTATTATTATTATTAATTTTAATTTCTAATTTTCTTTTATTTAATTTTTTTTCCTCAATTAATTCTCATTTAATTGATTATAATCAAAATATCAAATAACATGATATTTTATATTAATATTCTCAAATAATTAATTTATTAATTAAATCTATTTATTAAGACTTAATTAATAGAAAATTCACCATAGACCTCCAAGATAAAATATGAAAACCCATCATAAAGCAAATCACACAAAATCAGTCTAAAGGTTTAAAAATCATGAATCATGTCATCCGACACATTCGGTGGGTAAAATATCCAGATACTTGTCCTACCTCACTAGGACAATTGGCTTAAGGGTTTGGGATTTGGACTTGAGAATTTATCTCCCTTCTCTTATCATTGAGATAGTATAATAGGGTACGCTCATCCTGGCAATTCAAGGAAGTCGATACCTGGTACCTGCAACCTGTAGAAAAACCATGCATGTACATACAATATATATAATGCTAAGCTAAATAGACAATGGCAGGAAGTGGTGCATCATGTACATCCCAACTAAGCAGGTGACTATGACTCCCTTCCTTAACCATATCAGAAACGCCATACAATAAGAAAATACACACACCATACACATGCAAGTATGGGGTAAGTATCCATAATAAAACACATGCGATAATAAATCATCCAACTAATCATCAACAATAACTGAAAACAATATAATGATCATCATGTATGCATGAAATGTAAAGTCTAAATGATCTCATCACATAACCATTGAATCCATAACATAATGTCTGATAGTGTCAAAACAATACCACTAATCCATCAACATAAAACTAGTCCATCATAGTCTGATAATAATAGCAACAATATGTCCATAAAAGATGTGAATGAGGGTAGGCACTACATCTTACTCCATTTTGATTTTGTGACGCCATCTTAGGTGATGTTGAAACTTGTAGTGTTGGCTAGTACAAAGTTGCCAACTGCCAAATCTCTCTCACCTTTCCTCCTAGGATCAAACTGTCTATTTTGTTAGCTCTAGGTGGCTAGGTAAACACTAGCTCCAATCTCTTCCTGTCTTGTTGAGTGCTCGAACATTCCTGGGCATGCCAAACCAAAATGTCCCTAACAAAGGTAATGACACATTAAGGGGCTTCATAAGTTTCTATTTATCTCCCCCACATTGAAAATATCATGGATAAAACATGGTGTGTTGTGTAGAAGGATAAGATTATAAAGGGCTCATAACTTTTCCTCCTCGTCATAACTCACGATCTTATGGGTTTATTAGAGGTAGGTTTAATATGGCACATATTCTAATGTGCCATAGGTTTATAAGATTGTGTCAAAAATATCAAAGTAATGATAAAGATCACTATTTTGCATCATTATGAGGGTTTACGAAGGAATAATCAATGCACCATTATTTTGCATAATTATTTTGCATCAATCAATGAATAAGGTAAGGGCATTACAAAGGAATGAGATCAAAGGAAAATATTCAAGGCAACAATAGTGAGTGTGATGAACAACTTTTTAAACCTTTGTAGTAGTTAGATCTTTGCTTCATTAGTGTTTCATTAAATCTTGAGAATCCTATTACATACACCCTATTTTTCAAAGTGCTAAGATCAACATAAGTGTAGCATTAAAAATATTCATCCAATCTTGGGATGAAAGTTGGTTAATTTTGTGCAAAATGTTTGTCCAATTCTCATAAAAAATGTGATCTCATCTTTTGCACTCACATTAGGGCTAAAGGTGGGTTGTATTTAGCATAGGTAAAATGCCAAGATAGTCTAGATTCAAAGAACTAGGAACTAGTTGCATTGTAATTGTCTCAACATGATGCCATAAAAGTATTCATCTTCAAAGTTCTTCTCCTCCTTAATTGCAACAAATCTGAGTCCACAAGTTGCTATGAAATGGATCATATTGTTGTTTCTGGGATAATATTTTGATATTCCCAAACATAATGAATGAATGATAATAGCTCTTTGCATTTAGATAGGGAATTAGAAGTTAAATTTCTCTGTCTTGCCTTTCAATTGTTCAAAATTGATTTCATTTGTTTCTATTAATTTTGTAGCACATTTGAATTGTGGTTAACCTTTTCAAAGGTAATTCTTACCATTTGGCAACACATATAAATACTTTACAATTCTTAAAAAATGATGAAAAACTATTGATGACTAGACCTACCATATAAATTTTATATATTAGTTTGTTAACAACAACGAATTATTTACTTTAATGTTTCATCCTAAGAAGTTGTTTTAGAAATCACATATTGTTGAATTGATTGCTTTATTATTTGTTTCATTGGCAATAATGTTTAAAAAGTTAGTATCAATACTAAATAGAATAAAACAAAAACAAATACTTGTGTGCAATTTTAATTATTTTATAATCATGAGAAAGTGTTATATATATTTAGTTGGTCAAATTCATTTGGATTGGTTAATGGGTTCATGTCAAGCTTCCAATTGTTGACTAATAGCCATTAAATGAGACCAAGCTAGTTAAAATTTTGTTGGGGATACTTTTGGAGGACTTTATGACATTATTGACACTCCCATCCCCAACTCATAAAAAAGAAAAAATATGGAAAAGATTACATGATCTTGGGTTGAAGTAAAATCTCAAGAAGTGATGCACTTAATGAGCCATACCAAACCTATGTGTACATTCCCCAATTTATAATGAATGGTTGGATATAAAGGCTCCATATACTAGCCCAAAAATAGAAGTGAAGGATGTAACCATGCATGTATTGGCATAGTCTCCCTGCAAGGATCCCAAGTATCTACTGCTGTTATTAATTTGGGCATCACTATATGATCCAGAATGTTATGAAGTACTAAAGCATGTAGTAACTTCTCCTATGTCTCTAGAAAATGTAGCATAGCTTTAGGGTCCCTTGGCTCCCAGGAATTTGTAGTAGCTATTCTCAGTACTATAAGATTAACTTCAATGAAGAGTTGAGTGTAAGGAGTTGAAGAAGCAAGTTTTGCTTCTATTTAAATGCCAAAATCATGATGCTCATTCCCTTTAATAAGCCTTTGCCACAATGACATTACCTCTAAACCATGCAAAGGATGTTGAAGTGGTTCCCAACCTTGAAACACTCTTATAAAAAATGCCAGAGCTAAACATTATGCATAATAGAGAACATCATATCTAGTGTAGTAGAAGATTGAGTAATTTTACGGTGCAGGAGCACCCCATCAAACCAAGGAGTCATAAGGTCTTCTCCCATCAAAATGAATAGTTTTAAGGTCTTCTAGGCCTTTTCAAACTTTTTTTTAGCATATTTGGTTATTTTTAGGCTTTCTTTCATTTAGACCCTATTGTGTGAATCCTTGAACAACTTTGGTATTTCTATAAATCGGTTGATTCATGAGGTTATAGGGGTCTAGTAGTCTCCTAGGGTCTTGTTAGAAGTCATAGGAGGTGTTTAGGTCTTTAGAAGTCTTTATAAAGTCATAAAAAGAAAAATAAGTTGCATAACTATGGTAATAATGCAACGTTTATGCAATAATATGGATTTTTGTTTGTAATGGCTCCCTCCAACAATCACAACCTTTGAAAATTGGTTGGACCAGTTGGAGAAAGGTCTTCATAAGCCCTTATAGGCGGGTGGAAGACATAGATTGTACTTTTGTTTTGAAATCAATAAAGAAATCATCATTTTTCCTACAAAATGACTATTTTTTCATGCATTGTATGGACTATATGAAATAGGGGGCCTAAAGAGTTTTTTTTAATTGAAGCCTATAGAGTCACCTTTCCAATGAGCCTACTCTAAGCCCTTGACTCACTAGGAGGTTGGAGATATATGGTTTTTTGTAAAAGTTGCTTTCAAACCCTAATCACCTAGGGTTTTGGAAAATAATGTTGATTTCTCCCATTTCCACTATTGGAAAATTCTGATTTTTTGTGGAATGGGAAGTTTTCAAATGTATATTAAGATTTTGGTGGTTTCTAGGCTGGAGTAGCTAGTGGCTGTACGAAATTTGCACAAATGAGTTGGCATTACCATGTGACAACTTTGTTGCATTATGGAATTTGCTAATTTGCATGCCTCAAGGTCTGAACCAGTAAGTGAAAATTTGGAATTTTCCTTCCCTTGTCCAAACCTAATCATTGGATACATTGGTTTGGTCTTTCTCACTAGATTTTTGGTACTTCCTTTGTTAAGGTGACCTAATTGAGGCAATTAGGCCTGTATAACAGTCCGATTTTGGATGGCTTGTAAATGGCTTTAGCACTTTCCCTTTTGGGGATATAAAAAAATCAATAAAGGGTGCTTGAAATGCTAATTAGTTCCTAAGGTCTTTTGGAAGATATGGTACTTGTTGCCTAATTTGTCTATGGAAGGGCTAGTAGCCTAGATGCTGCATTATGAGGACAAAGTTATGAAATTCGTGTTTGGGTTATTATTTGGCCATGGTTCCTTGGTTTTAGTGTTGGGATGAACCCCTTAACATTTTGATCAACCTTATTTGTGAGAATCCACCATTCATGGGTGTGAAGCCAATTTTGCAAGTGTAAAGTTGTATGGATTAATGATGATCCCTTAGTGTTATTGTCGTGTCAAGGTGTAGAAGTTTGGGTGTATAATCTATCTTGTTTGATTGACATCAGCATTGTACTTATTGTACCCTAAGCTTTGCATCATTCTACCTATAAAATTCTATCTTCTATAAGGTATAACATTGCTAATTGTGCATAAAAGGAAATATATGCATTGGAATACATGTGAGTCCCAATTACAATTGGTATTCTATGATGGAAGATCTAACATATGGAATTAATGAAACCTTGAGAATCCTATTGGGCTCTACTTCATAACTAAACCTTGAGAATCCTATTAGGCTCTACATCATAACTAAACCTTGGAATTAATGTAATGTATTGTTTTCAGTTTTAGATTTGTTATATGTTTGTAATAATAATTTATGATAAATATTTAGATGCATAACATAGAAGGTGGGCTTTAAACATGAACAAGAAGATCATAAATCAATATGACAATGACATAAATTGTAAATGATAAATTTTTGGCTTTAACACTAATAAAGTTTATTGCTGATCAATATTGTATCAAAAATTCAAACTAATTAGGTATTGAATTAATCTTGATAAACAAATGATAGAGAAGGAAAACTTTAAACATGAACAAGATCATAAATCATATGATGATGACATATTGGAAATGATAAACTTATGCTTAAACAGTGATAAAGTTTATTGTTAATAAATATTCTATCAAAGTTTCAAACTGATTAGGTATTGAATTTAATGTTACACATGAACATATCTAATTTAATGTCATACATGAACATATCTAATTTAATGTCATACATGAACAAACATATAATATAAAATGATAACCAATAATGTCATGTACATTAACAAACACATAATATATTATGATAACCAATAATGTTTTACATGAACTAACATATCATATATTAATCAATAATTTCATAAGTCTAATAATGTCATGCATCAAATAAATGTCATACATCAAATATAAAATGTCATATATACATCAAATGTATATCGAATATGTCCACTAGCATAAAATCTAACATATATGTTCGCTGATGCCTATACATGTACATGACTATCAACTATATCTTGTCCTTCTCATGAGGGGAAGGAAACAAATCTCTAGAGGCCTTCGGTCATCATGTGGAGGGAGATGGTGGCGATGATGGGGTCCTCCTCACATGCTCGCTTGTCCTCTTGTTGAGGCTCTTCTCTAACTCAAGCTGATACAAAAAAAGTAGATATGAATCAATAATTATTATACATTGAAATTAAATATATGTACACACAAAATTAATTATTTTCTTACCACCATCATATAGTCCCTTTGTAAGTCCACCTCGAAGGCTTGTGGATGATCAGGTGTGACAAGTCCCTACAACAATTGAATCAATATAATCACTTATAAATAAAATTAGAAATTTCAATAAAAAATATTATAAAAAACAACTAAAACCAAGAAAATTCTTTCATACCTCAATCAATGGTTGTGAACTAGCCATAGCTACAGCCGCTCCACGATTGACAGGCTGCCAGAGATGAGGAGGAGTCTCCAATGTCAAGAGATGCATGTCATACAATACAAATTAAATATAACATGAAACATGAAAAAAATATAATCAAATGAATTAAATTAACATGAAACAAATGTACCTCTATGAAGCTCATGTCGTGTCTAGGCTCAGAGTCTATAGCGAATGTTGATGGTCCTGTAGAGAACTAATGCCCATGCATAATTTTTTTTGTCAATCCTTCATATGATTACTTAATAAATATATGTATTCATTTAAATGATTAAATCGATACATACCTCTAGACTCATCGAGGGGATGAAAAATGGGGCCGAGGGATCGCTACTAGGCCCGCCAACACTCTTACCCTGAATTTTGAACAATGTCAATACATGCTAATTAATTAGTCATTCACTATACATATGAAATGCTATCAAATAAGTTTATTATAATTGTAATTCACCTGTGTGTTAATGCCAAATGTCTCATTTAGGAACTGATCAATCACTAGCCCATCATCTGGACCATCTTCAACATGACTACCAAATGTGCATAAGGATCTGCATGATGTGCATATGTGACCATGACGTGTAGAAGGCTCATCCTCAACTAATGGACTCATGCAATGAATGAGGGTATGCATCAAAGCTCTAATAGTCCCTAGAGCACTAACCTCTACATGTTCCTTCACAACTGAAAGAATAGTCACATGCTCACCCTGTGTCTTGACCATAGGTGCCCTAACTACATTAGGGTATGATGTGCCCTTGACCTCTCAAATGATGACCCCACACCTCTACCCTGAGAGTCTAACATATTAAAATAATTGGGGATCTCCCCAAGGACAAACTCACAATACAATTTCCTTAAGAAATACATGGGGACCTCATGATTATTGCAATGAGGGGCATCAAAAACCATCCACCATCTATCCCAAAAATTATTTCTAATAGCATTGTGTATGCACAATTGGATAGGGAATCATTTAGTACCCTCTCTAATAGTATCTTATTCATTAGGTTTTCTAAATAATGCACATATTCTACCTTTTTGTATATCTTTTTTTTTAACATCTTGATATGATAATTTATTTGGATGATATATTTTTTGTTCTTCCCTCTTAACCTGCCAAACATCTAACTGACCACTAACATTAGCTAGGTGGGTCTTAATGGATTCAAGGGATGATGCCAATTGAGTTCTCATTGGATTGGTTTGTCCACATTGTTTCAACTGACCAATGAGTCCTTCTAATTCAGTTTTGCCTCTTTCTATTTCTTTTTATTATATTTTCTTGTGTGCCAGGAGGAGGTCTTGCAATTGGTTTAGGTTGTGAAATTTGTTGTTCTTCTTGTGGAGGGTTTTGGTTTTGGTTTTGACCTTCTTAGGGATTCACTAGTTCATTATTGACATTTCTTGATAAGAAATCGATTGAAATCTATATAAATAAAAAAATTTAAAAAAAAAATGAAAAAAACCTATAAAACAATATAAAAAACATATCAAACAATGCCAAACGAAAGAGAGATAACATATGGCATGCTCATGATCTCGATCTTCAAGAGTGAGGAGGCATATTGGCAAGGCAGGTGACAGAAAACTTGTTTCAATGTAATCAGCATATGCACTGTAGCAAGGAGAAGTAGTAAAAAAAGGTTAAAATGAATGGGCTGCGTAGTTTAAATGGGCTGTAGGTATGCAGCCCATTTATAAAAATTGGGTTTTTTTTAATAGTGCATATGCACTATGGTTTGGGTTATCAAGCCATAGCAAGTGCGTGCCATAGTGTGTGCATGCCATAGCACATGCATTCTATTGAAAATTAGAAAAAAATAAAATGGTGTCACCTTCTTGGCACCACAACTTGGTGCACGTACCCCTTTGAAAAGCTATAACTCATAAAATCTAGATTGAAAATGATTCTTTCATTTCTCCTCTACTAGCTATACATGTCATCTAACACATCTTTCAAACCCTAAAAAAATATTTTACTGTCTCCTTCTTAAATGTAGCCTACACTTTCTCATACATCCTTAGTAGGGATACAATCCATTACTTTGATACGTAAAAAATCTACCAATCTAGACAAATTAAGATTCTTTTTTTCTCCTTGTTCTCAAATCTGTTAGTCTCATTTGGATCTATTAGAGGACTTGTAGGAGTGCAACCACCTTAAACATATTGCCAAATCCCAAACACTAAAAACTCTAGGTAGTCTTTTATCCTCAATCAACTAAACTTGTTGTTTGTGCCACCATTCCTTAGCACCTTGTATGAGTGAGAATTTTTTAAGGCCCCTACTAACATTTGTAGTTCACTATGTAAGTGGAGTTAGCATACCTACTTCACTAGCTTGTTCAACTTCATCTATACCCACCATACCAAGACACAAATGATTTTAGGAAAGTACTATAAATAGTAGAAAATAGAACCTAGGCTTTATGTAGAAAACTTCCCTCAAAGTTCAATCCATCTTCTTGCATAAGGACTTTGGTAGTGTGTCAAAAGTATTTAGTGTTCCCATTTGCAATAAAATCCTTCGATCTTCTAGGCTCCCACTTATCATCTCTAACCATCTGAACACTAGCAATGGCTTCATGGTATTATGTTGAGGAAATATTTGAACCTAATCCTTAGGAAAACCATAAGACGAAGCCATTCTCTTTCCTTGTGAGTGTTTGTAGATGGTTTAGTTGTGGAAACATCTCTATTGCTCCAATCTACAATAGGAAACACATCGATTCCAATATCATTTGAAGAATTTATAACTCCTCTCTTCCTCTTAGCATTAATAGTTTTACTATTAATATCCCTAAGTCTTCATTGACCCAAAAAATATCTTTTGGGGGTAGGTTGGGTCTCTTTTGATTTCTTTCTTTTTGTATGTCCTGCATTTCTTCAGTTATTTTATGTTATTGATATCTATTGAATATTTTATGTATTCTTTTTACAAAGAGATATGGGTCTTTTCAAAACCTATTATTGCCTTAAGATAAAACAAAGTCTCCACTATATGCTTGAACTCCTCATCTTTCATTCTTTTACTTGATCGAAAGCTTGTACGATTAATGACCCTAGTGGCATTATCCTTTTTTGGTGCTCTATCAACAACCTCAAACTCTCAAAAAATAGAAAAAGAAGAAGATCACTTGAGTTGAGTGATGGAACAAATAGTCTAAGTGGCATTATTACTCCTTCCTTGTCTATTTAGCATACGTCGACTAATAGGAAGATAATAGTTTCCAATTAGATATATATTGATCAATAAAGCTTCTCTACCAGATTATAAATTTGCCTAAAAAAGGTACACATGCACACACGCGCACGTGTGAGCGCACAGACACACACATTTGACCTTTTGAATTACAATGAAGAAGATTTAATGAAAATAAAACATCATTATACTTGTCAAGCTCTTTTAAACTGCATCAAAAATTGGAAAAGAAATAAAAACAATTGAGAAAGAAATAAACATTACATCTACCTCATCAACTGAATCCTCTTGATTTTCTTATCCATCCATCACATTCTTGCATTGTCTTCATTTTACACTTCTCCACCAGTCCCGTTGAATACTAGCATTTTCACTTTCTTCATGTCACCAATCTACAAAATGCTCTCTTTCATCTTTCATAAGAGTGGATAGACACTTGATATCACAACCAAAGATAGTTAGGTTTTTATTAGATTCCAACATGTCAAGAATGTCTTCAATAGTAGATTACCTTCATCACCTAATTGATGAAACAAATTCTTTCAAATAGTTAAGCCCTTCTCCTTAGCTCTAGCAAAAATTTTATCTAATTTTTTCATTATAAAACAAGATATCAACTCCTATAACTCTTTGTGTTAAGTGTTCCTAAGCTTACATACTCTATCCTCTAAGTGAAATTAGATTGTGTGACCATTCTTTTAAGATTAAAAGTTTTTAACAACTAGAGCACCTTAAATTGTATTCTCTATATAAAATTGACCATGCGATCTTTCTTTTAAGATTACAAGTTCTTTACAACTAGACCACCTTAAATTGTATTCTCTATTAGAGATTGACCTTGTGACCTCTCTTTTAATATTAATATTACAAGTTCTTTACAACTAGACAACCTAAATTTGTATTCTCTAATTGAAATTAATAACTAGTACACTACCCTATTAAATTTAAAACTTAAATAATAGTAATATTAAACTTTAGAAAAAATAGTAGTTGAAGATAGGTTTGAGAAACTAATAATGTTGAAACGTAATTCGTTTGAATTAAGTGGAGAGCAACAAAGACCATTGAAAGTGCCAGGCTACGTAAATTAACACAGACATTCCAGTGGTAGGTTTCGTGACTTGACATGGGCATTCGTCTCAAAGAATTAAAGATGTGACAATTTTATTTGCTATGATAACTTACCAAACTTGTTTCCACGTAATAGATGATAAAGCACAGTAGTTTAACAACTTAAAAAGAATACAGCTGCTAAACTCTTTACAAATCTTCGAAAGGAGTTTTGGCCACGTTACCCAATTAAAATTCACTGATGATAAACTTGTTATTAGTTTAAAGAATCTCGCTTATATATATAATGTAATTCAAAGACCTGAGTGTTTATGCACAAGCCTTTCATAATTCTTTATGATAATGGAAGGCTATTGTATTCATGGCTTGAACATTTCTATTCTATGTTTTTTCCTCCTTACGTTGTGTGTTCCTCAGGCACAAGGACAAAGGAAACCTCTCGTTTCAGCGTTGTATGTGTTTGGAGATTCCACCATTGATCCTGGTAACAACAATTTTCTAGTGACCCTTGTCAAATCTGACTTCCCTCCCTACGGAAGAGATTTCCCAAACGGTCAACCCACTGGAAGATTCACAAATGGAAAATTAGTTACCGACCAACTATGTAATTCTGATCCTATGCCTCATCCTCCATTCATTTTACTCTTAGTTAATGCTATTTATGAATCAAATATTTTTGTTTAAACTTATAAAGTTAATGTGATTGTTAAGACAATAATAGAATTGGTCTATTTTATTTTCGTTATTGGCTACCAATGATTATATCAGATTATATCAGATAATAGAATATGATTTAAAACATTGTTTCAAAAATGATTAATTTCTATCTTAGGATTCTCCAATTCATTCAAGTGCACTATTGATATAAACACTTGTTCTCCAAATAACTTCTTTTTGACTTAAATGGTGTTTAAATTGTTTGAATTATTGTTGGGCATCATTATTTATTCCTTAGACTCTCTCTTATCCTACCAATAGAAACTTTAATTGTATATCTCATAATTCATTCACTTTCATTACTCATATGAACATTTATTTTTTTGTTAATAGAGTTTATGAATTAAATTGTGTTGAAGCATTTTTCCAATCAAAGTTTTAGATCACACTAAGTGATTCATTATCAGGATGATAGAAACTAAAGAATAAAAAAAAATTATGTATTTTGATTCATTTGACTCTCTACCATCCTGATAATAGAACACATAATATATTTTAATATCTTTCATTCTCTATCATACTACTTATAATCCAAAACATTGTCAGAAAAATAAAACACAATTTAATTCAGAAACAACAATATATATTAGAAAAATTTCTTATCATCTATATATATATATGAATTGCAAATTATTAAACAGCTCAATTGTTGGGACTTCCTGATTTGCTTCCTGCATCTTTGGACCCCGAATTTGGAGGAGAAAAGCTGCTGACAGGTGCCAGTTTTGGTTCATCTGCTTCAGGATATGCAGACACTACTTCGATTGCTTTGGTTAGCACTTCTCATTCTTCATTGTTTATTTTGTTTATTCTTCTGATGTTTTGAGTTTTTAAGATTTACAGTAACGAGAGGCCATAGATTTAGCTCTGATGTTTTGTACTTGAAGAATCTGTTAACACTAGAGAAACAAGTGGAGAATTTCAAGATCTACAAAGCACGGCTTATAGAGCAATTTGGCCTTGAAACTGCCAACAAGACTAGATCTCAAGCATTATTTGCTATAAGCTCAGGAACTAATGACTTTGTCAATAATTATTTCATAAATCCCCTAATCAGAAAAAAGTATACCGTTGAACAGTTTCAAGATCTGCTTCTAAAGTCCCTAACTGAATTTATAAAGGTAAAAGCTTTATCCTATACAACTATAGTTTCTTTTCAAATTTTCAATATTCTTGGAGGTATTTATAAACTTAGTTCTTTCTTTGTGATCAGAATGTTTCCAGCGAGGGGGCAACTAAAATTGGCATTGTTGGGATTCCTCCTTTTGGTTGTTTGCCTTTTTAAATTACTGTCCACAACATTGTAGAAAATGCATGTGTTGAGGAGTTTAATGAGGTGGCGAGCTCCTTCAATTCAAAGATCAAAGCTTTGATAGAGAAAATAAGACCCAATTATCCTGGTCTTCTTATTGCTTATCTCGATGTATATGATAAATTCTTAGACATCGCTATATCTCCAACTAAGTATGGTAAGCCTTAAATTCTATTTCCTAAATATCAGTCGCAGTGTTTTAATCAATAGAAATCTATTTCTGTCAGAAATGTCTATTTATATTAATCAATGTGGGTAGAAATATTGAAAGGAATGTTTGTTCAAGAGAATTAAATGAATTTTGGGGTTTGTCTCTTTTTGGCAGGTTTTCTAGAGACCAGGAAAGGTTGCTGTGGAAGTGGTTTATTGGAGACAGCTATATTGTGCAATCCTAACACAATAATTTGTCCTGATCCATCAAAGTACGTGTTCTGGGATAGTTATCATCCAACAACAGAATGTTATCAAATTATTGCTGATGACTTGATCAAGCAACTTCTCTCCCTTTATTAATCTCACCAATCCAGAGAAATTGATGTAAATATAACTGAGTGGGGCCTGCATTACTGTAGAATACATTGAATTAAGGGTTTAGTAAACTATATGTTTTGTTCAAGGGCGGAAGAGATTTGTTATGTTTCTTAAAAGCGTTTTGTTATAGTAATTGTAACTAATTTGAGATCTTCTAACACGAAAATTAGAGATATGAGAGTGTACTACAAATATTAGGATGAATTTTATTTTATTTTTATTTTTAAAATTTAATAAGGTTTAGATTTTAAAATGACGAGATGTGTTATAAAGAATTAACTATCATATATATATATATATATATATATATATATATATATATATATATATATATATATATATATATATATATATATATATATATATATATATATATATATATATATATATATATATGTATATATATATGTATATATGTATATATGTATATATGTATGTATATATGTATATATATATGTATATATGTATATATATATGTATATATGTATATATGTATATATATATGTATATATATATATATATATGTATATGTATATATATATATATACATGTATATGTATATATATGTGTGTGTGTGTGTGTGTATATGTATATATATATATATGTATGTATATATATATGTATATATATATATATATGTATATATATATGTATATATATGTATGTATATATATATATGTATATATATATGTATATATATGTATGTATATACATATATATATATGTATATATGTATGTATATATGTATATATGTATATATACATATATACATACATACATATATACATACATATATACATATATACATACATACATACATATATATATATATATATACATACATATATATACATATATATATATATATATATACATTTGTTAAGTTTTAGTCTAAAATATTTTAAATCTTTATTGCTATTTAAATGTGAATTTTAGTTGCCAAACTATTTTATGATGTTTCTTTTGTAATAATTTAATTTCAAAGTCATTTACTACATATCTATAAAAATATAATTCAATCAAATACTCAACACAACAAAATTAATGTAATTATATTAAAAAAATTGTGAAAAAATATAGCAACTATAAAATTTTGTCTATATTGTTTTCACTAAAAGTAAAATGAATCAAAAGAGTTTAATTATAATTTAACTTTTTTCAATTTTATTAAAATTCATCAATTAGCAATAAGAACTTAACAATATTTTCAAATATAAATTGAGTTAATGCATGTATTTCTATTTTAGCTTCCATTTGATGAATCACACATACCTTGATAATCGCCAATAGACCATTTAAAAAAACAACATTGCTAATCACAACTATTTTGTGATGATATTCATTTTTGTTTTATAACCAATATAAATAAATAAATATTTTTGTTTTTATTGATATTTGTTAATTCTTCTATTATGAGATTAAACCCCTCTCTCTCTTAACTTAGAAAAATCAAAACGTGTCCTTAACACTCAAAGTTAGCTTCCAATATTCCCCCAAAACTTAGAAATTTCTCTACAATTTAAAACAATTGTAACTAATACTTTTAGAGCACATGAAAGTATACACAAAACTATAACTATTATTTCTTGCTTCAATTATAGTGTCTTCATAAAGAAATTTCTAGACAATTTAAAACAATTGTAATTAATGTTTTTAGAGCACATGAAAGTATACACAAAACTATTACTATTATTGCTTGCTTCAATTAAAGTGTCTTCATAAAAAAATTATAGATCATTACACATAATATAACCAGGCACTAAGTTTTCAAGGTTTACGAAAGAAAACCTAACGACTCTTTATGCCTATGTTTATGCATGTTCTTATAGGCCCACATACTACACTTCTTATGGAATCCAAGTAGCAATTTAGAGATCTATCTCCTTCTTGAGAGATTCTAAGGTTTTCCCTTCCATTATACATTGATTTATCAAAGATTTTAATTAGAAGCAAACATTTAGCCTTATATAACATTATTTAACATATTTGTTATGCTTTTTCAATAGGACCTATTATTTAATTTATAATTAATTATGATAAAATAGTTAAGAGTTATGCAATGGGGCCACTAATCTAAAAATACAAATTGAGAACAAAATTTGTTCCTTTCAGCATTTATTAAAGAATAATTAAATTGGTCTAATTGGTCTAAATTCAAACCAAACTAAAGAGTTAGCACAAAGGAGTATGCAATAATTTTTTTGTTTTTATGAATACATTTGGATAAGATAGAATAAGAGGTAGGGCCAAAGATGTAGATTTGGAAATAATCCAGTATAATCTATAGATCTATATATGAAATCTCAATGCAAGACTGTATCATTCTCAAGTAGCTTTTTGGATTTCTTATTTTCTCTTCTTCTCGTGCTTATTTATCTTTTGATGGTGTCTTTCAGTCTATCAACACCTATTAGCCCCAACTAATAATGTTGTTATTGTATGTAAAAGAGTCATGATAGTTGTTATGTTGTCATTGATGTCAAGCCCTATTTGGTTAGGAATTATGTTGATTCAATAGAGTACCAAATTATTTGATTGATGAATAGGATTTGAAGAAAGTACAATGATGAAAGTGATGATAAGTATGGCCTTAAATGGGTACTTGAATGAGTAAAAGTATGATAATACAATGTTAATTTGATTATTTTACAATCATTTAATGTTGATACTAAGTGATGAAGATCATGTATACACAAGATTAGTAAAAGAACAAATATAGTATTAATTGAGCTATTATAGTTATCATCGAGCACCTTGCAGAGAATAGTTGTCAAAGTTTACCATTAACTAATTAATTTTACTATCAATCTAATAATGTATTTCTTGAGTAAATTAGAATTAAATTGAGGTTGAAATTTCATGAAAATTAGGAATGTTTGAGAAGTTCAAATGATAAATTCAAAGTTAGTTATGAGATGTATGATTGGGAAAATGTAATGAAGATTTGACAAAGGAGATTTAAAAGAATGATGATGAGCACAAAATTCAAGGTATAACTATTTTTTGAGTGACTTACATCATTGAATTTGAAATCTATGATCATGATTAAGAAGAAAAATTTGGAATGGTGAAGTTACATATTCAAGGAGATGAACACGAGTGTTATTAGGCTATCAGGTTTGTATTGTTAGGGTCTGAGCTATGATACCAATTTTTTGCCCCAACCAATAATGAGAGCAGGGTGGGGGTGAATCAACATGCCTAATTCTACAAATTCTATTGGTTAATAAAGCTAGTTTAACACACCCCTTGTTACTAACACTTTTATTGTTAGAGTACTATAAAAGACATCGAGTAAAATCACACAAGATTATAGAAGGATGCACACATCAATGAAATAGATATTTTTACGCGAAAATCCCTAGTATGAGGTTGAAAACCATGATGGGATTAATATTCATTAGCATTTTTTTGTAAGGAAAAGAGTGCCATGTTAAAGGTTTATATTTGTTCAATGCATATAATATGTTAGGATTGCAATAGTTTGTGAAGGCTACCTTGCTATAGGATTTTCATTTTTTCTATAGAGATACCTCACTTGAAGATTTTGAAGACCTATTACAAGTTCTCGCTATCAAAAGCTCATTGTAGTTGCAATAGTAAGAAATAAAACTAAAGAAAGATTTGAATGTTTGGCACACCTTTACTAGTAGATGCTCTATGAAAAATATTTGAAGAAAGTCTTATCTCCTTCCTCCAATATGGCTTATATTGGTGAAATTTCTTAGTAATGTCCTCCTTCTCATGCTTGTACACTAGTTAGTTGTTACACTCTATTCATATCTACTCTAATCTACCCACATAGATGTTTTCTCAACAAAGTTACAAAAATAATAATAACAATGATGAAAACTTTTAAAATGAAGTCTAAGTGTCCTTAAATTACTCATTCTATTTGTAAGTTGAAACCCTAAAATAATATTGCTCAAATTATGTAAATAAGACTCACATAGTAAGCATAGTCATAAGACACATGTGACTATTTATCTATAGGTACCTATACATGTAGGCATGCATGTCCATCTATAAGTCTACTTATAGACCTAAGTCCTTATATATATATTCATCTATCACTTCTCTCTATCTACATCTCAAATTGCTTTTAGACCTTCTTCAATTTCTTTACATCAATGATCATGACTAGGTCACGACCATCAAACTTCCATGCATGTCCCCTTTTCTTTGGCAAGACCACTGTGTCATTCAACCAATGGTTTCCCTTGCAACACTTAAAACCTCTTGTAATAATTTTCCAATCAATGGGAAAACATTGGGCCACTTCCTTAGTTATTTGAATTCTCTACTCATGGTTTTGCTTGGTTGTTCATGCTAGTGTAGTTTGGTCCAACAACATTAAGGTAGCTAAGAGAAACATATTAAAAATAAAATCTAACACTAAAGGAAGAGATGGAGAGGAAAAAAATTTACTAGAAGAGGAACAAATCATAAAAAAGAATGAGGAGCTTGTAGGTCTAGTAGGGAATCCATTATTAAAATATAAGGTTATCAAAATACAATAGAAAGATATTTTGGAAGAGTTGTTTCCAAGGTTGAGTAAATGGTTTCATTGGTAACTTTTTCAAATACAACTAATATGTTGGTTAAAAGAGTAAAAAATTCTCTAAGTATTTATAGGGTATTCATGTAATGCTTGTGAGGAGAAAATAGATTGTTTATGCATATCAATAAAGTATTGACCTTCACCTTTTTGTCATAAAGAAAAACCAAACTCTTGAGGTTTATTTATACTGAAAAGAGTACTTGTGAATCCTCCAAATAATATTTAATACCTAGTCCAAAAAATATCATTATTTAATACCAAAAGTATTTAAAAATTATTTTTTTGTAAATGCACTATTTCTACATATAGTGTGGATAATATTGTAGTGGCGGATATGGTAGAAAATTAATCCCTCAATAATTTGATTAATTACTTTTTAACTCCTTTGACACTCAATCATCTCATTGATACATCAAGGAGTGTCTTAAAAAAATTGGTTTGAAAAATAAATATTTACAATCTTATGTACCATTTTTCATTTAGTATTATCATTAAAATGAAAACTTAAGTTTTGGCAATTTTTCTTCTAGATTTTAAATTGTGTTGTATATTAATGTATCATATTTTGGAATCAAACTACGATATTCCACACTCTTGATGTGATCAATTGCCATTGCATATGAATATTTAGTTTGGGGTTCCACCAAATTTTAAATCTACTATTAATTTGAATTAATATAGATGAGGGGTCCTTGGTATTTTATCATGTTTAATTATTAGTAGGAATATGCACCTCATACTGGTGGGTCCAATGTGTTTCAACTTTGTTAAAATTTACATTTTCTTATAGAAAATTTTAAGGTTTTGAATAGAAATATGTCCAAAAATATAAAATTAATTCTATGTCTAGGGCATTAGAACCTCAATATTCTAATGAACAAATTATTATCAATGAGATTTATGAGAAGAATTCTAAGGCCAAACATGGGTTTTTTTTTTTGTTTTTTTTTGAGATTTTTTATAAAGAAATCATTGGCAATGAAAACCTATGGAAATATGGCTTTTGGATGGTGATAATAACATAAAATTAGGTCAAGTCTCACTATATAATTAAAGAGGATGGAGAGAAGAGCAAGGGAAAGACAATATACTAGAGAATTTGGAGAAAAAAGAGAGAAAGACAATAGTGATAAAGATGGAGATACATATGTGGTGTGTTTTCCTATGCTCCAATGTAAGGGGGCTTCT
The DNA here is from genome assembly GCA_028749045.1 of Cupressus sempervirens. Taxonomy (NCBI): domain Eukaryota; kingdom Viridiplantae; phylum Streptophyta; class Pinopsida; order Cupressales; family Cupressaceae; genus Cupressus; species Cupressus sempervirens. The sequence continues at coordinate 781,495,138 of CM053786.1, forward strand.
TTGCCTCTTCTTTCTCTTGGCTTTGTCATCTTCAAGAACTTTTTTTTGAAGTTGAACATTGTTTTTATTGCCTCTTTTGACTTTCTCTATGGTGGAATTTTGGTTGGTCATTATTTGGAACCTATTTTTTAGATTCTTTTAAGAGAATATTTTTGGTTTAAAGATTATTTATTTAGATCCTTTACATATAATTTTCTCCTTGATTTAAGAGTGGGTTTTCTTACTTTGGTTCATTGAGGCTTTATTTTCTTCATTTTTGTCCTTTATGCATTGTATTATTATCTATTTTCTTTGGACTAGTCTGTTCTTAAGTTGTCTTGAGGGGTTTCCTGGGTCTTAGTGTTGGAATTTCTCTTGTAGAGGTCTTCTCTTGCTGGAGGTTCCTTCTTCTCACTCCATATTTGGTTGTAAGATACTATGTGACTAAAATGCCTTTTGTTTTTAGTCTTCTACTTTGTTTTGTTGGGATGGAGTCATTTTTTATTCTTGTATTATTTTTGTGTATCATAGAACGGAGTTTGTTGGGAGAATGGGATATTTTTTCCACCTCTTTTCTAGTCTTTATGGAATCTTGGAGGTTTTCCATGTGTTCTTGTTTAAGGTTGAATTATGTCTTCCCCTACTTCTTTGAATGTATTGCATTTTCCTCACTAGAAATCACTATTGGTAAGTTTTGGTGGTTATTGAGAGATCCATATCGTTGTCTTCTCAAGGAGGTCCTATCTCTTCTAGTTCTCTTTACTTTTCTTAAGGGGTTCCTTGGTAAACCATTGGCTAGTTTTTGGGTTTCATTTGTGTTTGGATTCAACTCTCATTATTTTCTTTATAATTTAGTGACACAACACAAGGTAGCAGAATCCCCAAAGGAGATTTCCTAGCCCCCAACAAAAAACAACATAGTGGAAACATAACAGTAAGAAGTAATAATGCAAGATTTGATACCAAATCACAGCTCTATTTATTAAATAACTATTTACATGAAATATGCTTGGCTGTAAGGCCTTCCAAGCTAGGGCCAAATATAATAGCAAATACAATAATAGCTTTGCAAGATCCCACAAGATCCAAACCAAACCTAGCTAGTCTAGATCCACAACTAGTTAAGAGCACCAAGAAGAATCCACACTTGTACCCTTAGGTCCACCAAGCTATTCTCTAGTTCTCAAGTTGTAGCCCTAGCTCTTCTCACAAACTTGTTCTATAAAATCCCTCAAGATCTAACTCAATCCAAGCAAGTCCAGATCTATAACATAACAACAATCTAGTGGAAACCTCCAAGATCTCAACTTGTGCTTACAAGCCACTAAGAAGCACTAGCTCTTCTCTAACTTGCAACTCTACCATAATCCTAATGTAAACTACCTCACATTAAGTGCTCTATCCATAGACTCAGGAAACTCATCCTTAAACTACTCCCAAAAATCACTCCTCTCAAGTCACTAATAGAATATTGATAAATAAATGACTATGTGACTAAAAATTTTAGTTAGAAGACTAAAATTTTTAGTCACATGACTAAAAGTGATCAAAATATAGTAATATTTTGCAGTTACTAAGTATAAGTGACTTAATAAATGACTAATTTGATCATCAAGTAAAATCACAAGGTTGGGCAAAGATTAGTGACTAAATAAATGACTAAACAATTGGTCACTAATAGTTAATCACCCAAATAAATTACTAAATGAATGATCAATATCTTTTAAATCATATTAATACATTTTTAAAAAGTTTTTTATAACTTTTATTACTCACTGATAACCCACTAATATCATTATTAATTAAATTCCTTGATTTTCCTCTTAACTAATATTGAACTAAAAATAAACTCAAAATCACCCCAATCTGTACTCAAACTCCCTCAACTTTGTCTATGGGCTCCTCAAGAAAATAAAACTACTCCATGAACTCAAAAGAAAACTCTTGGTTGATCTTTGCATATCAAAAAGGTTAATTATCAATTAAGTATTTTACAATCTTAATGTATAATTTTTATTAATCATAAAAGAAAAATTACAATGGGGTTTGATTCAAACCATCAAAGGCTAAGATGGGTGATCGATTATAAACTTCAAGATTGTATCAACCATCACAAAGTAACACAAACTTAACATTAGAGCAATAAGTATATGGTAAAACTACATTACATGACATTTATTTTTATTTTGTGGGATAGGGTTGGCCTTATTTTTCACCATGTTTAACATCTTCCATGTGTTAATATTGAGTAAAATCTTAATTGAGGTTTTGATTGCTTTTTTTCTATTTTTTAAAACTATGATGGAGTTTTTTTTCTAGAATAATAATGATTCCTTTCTACATTATTATATTTTATAAAATAAACATTATAAGAATTAAATTAATTTAATTATAAACTAACATATAATATACAACTAATACATTATAGGTTTAAATATTACTTCAATATTTTTCTATATATTATAATAATAACTATGGTGTAGATGAAAAATGTTATGTGGCTTTGAGAGGCATCCCTTGGATCACATGTGAACCTATCCTTGACCTTGTTGACCTTTGTTTACTTTATTTGGAATTGCTACTTCTCCCTTTGGAACAAGACCTATATTTGTAATAAATGTATATATCAGAGGACCTACGTGTCCTAATGGCTATTGTAATACCCTTAAACTGATCTCATAAACCAGTTGCACCTAATCTCAAATATCAATCAACATTCATTAAAAGTCCTAACTCATTAGGCATTTCTAGTCTTATTTCTCCTATTTGATCTGTGTATCAAATTGCACAAAATCCTTAATTTACAATAATCATTGGACATTGATGAAATCCTAAATATCAAATTGAAGTTGGCTATTAAACCTCTTTAATCAATTAATTTAATTAAAAATCTTAGCATTTCAATTAAATTAATCCCCTTTTGTCAATTACACATGAGAAAAGAATTTATTGATTTAATTGAATTGAATATCTTAAAATATCAATTTATTGAATTAAAAGTTCATAAGATAAGAAAATCAATTAAAATGAGATAAATAATTTAAGTTCCTTTAAATTATCTTCCAAAATTTGAGAAAAATCACATCTTCAGTTAAAAAAGGAAATGAATTAGTTAACTTAAATAAAAAAAGGAAACATTGTGGTTAACTCATCTATTCAGTTAACTCCTACATTCACTCCAAAGTCAGGAAAGCTAACTCCCTCTTAATAGAAATTGCTTATTTTTTAACTCAACTTTGGATTGATCACAACCATCTATCAACATCAATTTCAACCATTGATTTATCTAGGATTTCTATAAAAGAAGGCATCTTGGCTCTTATTTGACAAGTACAAATTTGAGTATTGAAACTTTGTAAAATTTGTGCAGCTAGGGTTGTCTAGATATTTTCTTATTACTTTTTATTTGTTATTAGCATTTTCCTATCATCTATTTTAATTGAATTTTTTTAATTTGATAGAATAGAATGCCTCATCTAGATTAATTTATCTTACTTGCAATAGAGAAACTACAAAAGCATTGTCAAAGCATACATTTTAAATCCTTCATTTTAATGGAGTCTAAAGTCATTGGATGCTCTTGGTTCTAAGAACAACCAAACTTCCATTGAATAAGAGGCAATAATTCATTTTGATAAGATTATTCCATATTCATTTGTGATCAATCTTGTATTTAATGACTTATTATTGAAGTGTGTTGTTGATTGTATTGGCCACATTTTGCACACACAACTATATATTGAAATTTAGTTTGTAGTTAGACATATCATATAATCGGAAGAAGAGTAGATCTAGATTTTGAATTGTAAGTGGAATTTGGATATTATTCTACAAGACTTTTGATGCATTTAATTTGTTGAGAGTTTGAAGCTTTTGACATAGATTTGTCTAAGTCATTCTTGATTAAAATCTTTGACCCCAACTTGTTTGAAAAGATTTGAATCTTAACAATAACACTTTTAGTATTAAATGCATGTAGAAAAAACCCCAAAAAATCTTGTTTTCATTTATAAGAATTACAAAGTTATTGTAATACATCACTACAAATAATAATTGAACCCAAAGAAATTAAGAAATATTCCTTTTGTATACCATGCATGATTTTTTAATTATTCCTAATTATGTTTCTTTAATTTATAACAAAATTATAGAATCTTATTTTTTAATATTTAACATTACATTGCATGTAGAAGAATTGTAGAAGAATTTTTTGACTTTTTAAAATGATAATGAATAATTTATTTTTTGTTAAATATAATTCAACAAATATAATATAAGTATATAAAAGAAAATAGTAACGGTAAAAATCCCATTGATAAGGAATAACCATTTGCAATTTTCATTTTCTCTAATCGATTTCGTGGTTTGTAAACAAGAATGAAGGTTGTGGCTTGGCCCAAAAAATAATTAGGGCTTTGAAAATAAAATATTTTTTTAGGTTTGGCAACATTTCCATAGATCTTCACGAGCTTACTCTGTAGATTTGATGGGAGCTTCTTCAAGAGGTGAGATTTTTTTTCGGTATTGTTCCAATAAACATTTTTTGAAGAAAGTAGAATGCAATAAATTCATCTTTTCTTTATTTTGATCTTTCCTACCGGATGCTTCACACTTGTTCCTTTATTTTAACTTTCTTCTGGCTTTTCTACTTGAATGCTTTTGAGGGTTTCAATTATAATCATAGTGTAAGAATAACATAAATGACCATTTGCAGTAGTGACCAGAAATCAAATAAATCCCCATACGCAACAGATCTTATGGTAACATTTTGTACAATACCAAAATGCACTATGATTCTCACATGCAAAATAAAATTATTATTTTGAAGGAAATGTCGATAGTCAGTATTGTGTGACATGAAATGTTTGAAATGCCTATGAGCCAACTTAGGGTCAATCACTTCTAAAACTTGGGTGACTTGAGAAAGGAATGTATACAATTCTATATGAAGTTTCAATGTGGATGCACGCCAATTGAATTTGAAATAAAAACCTAATTACAGTTAATATGTGGATGAGCGATTTAACTTCTAGAAATAGAGGTCATATAGGAGGTATTTAAATAAATCCACCCCTTTGGAAGAAGAATCAATAATATTTATTTAGTCATCATAGCTTATAAATAGAGATTGATCTAATGTAATAGTGTGTCTTAGTCTAGGTTGAAGGAACAAGGAGTAAATTAGAACAAGGGAACTAAGCAAAAAGATAAGGTTTAATTAAAAAGAGAAATTGACCATTGTGTATAGATAAAGAGTGTGGGGCTTCTGTGAGTATTTTTCTATGTAGAGGTGAGAGGCCACTAAGAGGCCATTATTAGTAAACTGGTGTAGAAAGTGTGGAACTATGGACAAAGCATGTGCACTGTTTAATAGAATGTCTCACACAAAACTGGCCTTTAGAGTTTTTGTTTGTCTACTTTATTTTAAATGGAAATTTTTCTCATGAACTTGAATACAAATAAGGCCAGAGACTAGAGGATTGAGTATTGTCCACAAAAGGAAAAAAACCATCATTTACATCCTAAGAATACAGTAACACTTGTCACATTTGAACAACACAATTCGTGGCACCAATCTTTTCAGGATGAGCTTCTGGGTGAATCATGTCATATAACACAATTAGAATAATGTCACAACTAGAAAATAATAAGGAGAATATATATGGTCTTATATTTATTGCAGGAGATGGAAATTAGATTTGGGGAACACAAAAGAATTAAGTAGATAAACAAGGAGCCAACATAATATCTGGTTTAGACAAAGGAATATCGATAGTGGCAAACCAACATAATATATATCATGCAGGAGGACATTTCATAGATATCGCTAGGAGAAGTTTATGATAATTTTAGTCTGAAAGTAGTGACAACATTGATAAACATAATACACTCTATAATAGAGATAAATGTAATATAATGAATCTCATAACCTATCAATTTTATGCCAATATGGAACATAAATACTAGATGTCATAGTCAATAAAGAAGGATATCCTTATAAAGCTTATATATACATATTTGTGACTTGATCTATTATCCATATCAATAACTAAAGCTGTCAATATTTCATTGGTAAAGGACAATTGAGAAAGTTGTTATTTAAAAGGCATGAAACAACAATTGGTTAAACCAATTTTATATAAAAACTAATAATATAATAATAATAATGTAAGGAATTGAATTCATTATAAAAGAGGTTAGATGAAAGAACTCAAGTGGATTTTTCTAATTTCCCAAGATAACTATCCAAGGGACATTACATCAAGATAAGTCTTTAACCCTTCCTCAAGGTTGTTCCACAAGAAACTGGTTTACCAAAATGGTTTAATGGTAATTTAATTGATGGGAAAATGAAACCTTGGTCTCCTTTGAGTAGTGAATTCAATCTCATTGGAGAACCTATTGTATCCTCAAGAAAGCATGTTCTCTCAACAATTCCAATGATGTTCTCTTAGCCTTCTCAAACCCTAATGGTTAGATACTAAATGATTTACATCTCTCTCCTCATCTAATGGCCACTAAGAAAAAATTATCTATAAAACTCTTTGCAATAATAATCTTATCTTTGAACCTTGTGCAACTTTAATAAAATGAAAAATTTGTTACCGACCAAATAAAACAATGCTATCTTTGAGTATCTTAATAGTCTATGGAATTCAATCCCTTCCTAAAAAGAATTGGAAAAACATTTTTAGAATGATTGGGCTAGTGCAATGGAGCCAAACAAGGCTTGCTTCAACTAGTTGTTTATCCTTCAAATGGTGCCCTTTAAAATTGGCAATAATGATATTGAAATGTGTAATATTTGCATGATTCCAGGATCCTTTAAACATATTTTTCAATTGTTTTATTTCTAAAGAAATATGGAACATCTTCTATTCTACCCTCAATGGATGGTATAATAATATATTCTAGAATAATAATATATTCTGGTCTTTGAACTCTGTGCACAACTTTAATAAAATGAAAAATCTATTACCTACCAAATAAAATAATGCTATCTTTGAGTATCTTAACAGTCTATGGAATTTAATCTCTTTCAAACAAGGATTGGAAAAGCATTTAAAAAATGATTGGGCTAATGCATATGGAGATAAAGGAGGCTTTCTTCAACTGGCCATTTATCCTTTTAATGGTGCCTTTAAAGTTGACAATAATGATAATGAAATTTGTAATGTCTGCAAGATTCTAGGATCCATTAAACATATTTTCTCAATTGTTTTATTACTAAAGAAATCTAGAACATCTTCTATTCTACCCTCAATGGATGGAATAATAATATATTCTAGTCTAGAATTCCATTTAGAATTATCAAAACAGTTAATTAAATCATACAAAAATAAATAAATTTTTAGTTTATTCTCTCTGCTGATATTTTATGGTAAATTTGGATTTAAAGGAATGAGAAGAAATACTAGGGAAGAGGGATGGTGCTTAATGAGTTAAAAAAGAGACTCATTTTCTTCTTTTTTGTTAAGCAGGTAACAGTCACAATAGAAATCTTGACACACAAGTTCTTAAAGGTGCTTGAATGGAGTTGTTCTAGTTAACTCTTTTGAGGTTTTGAATGGGCAGACTTGGAAATTTAATGAGGAAAATATATACTTCATGTAAGGCTTACTAGATTTTGTGAACAAGTAAAATGTAGAAGATAACGAGAATAATACAATCCCAAAAAACAAACTGGACAAAGGCAAGAGAAAAATAGGGTTCCTCACTAATGAGCAGAAGTTATAGGCTTTGAAAAAGTTAGATCAAATTTGGATCTCACAGATCCATTTTATATGCATTACTTGAATACCCCTATACAGTGCTAGCATAAATATCTAAAGTTAATCAGTCCCTTCTTTTTTATTATCTTGTTTACTATACAGTTATCCTACATACGGTCTAATTACCAATAATTTGTTTTGGATAGCCCCAAAACTTAAAAGGCTATAACTCATTTATTTTTTGCTTACCAAAAGTTATGTGAATGAGTGATATGATTCTAATCTATCTAGTTGTTTGGCTGTGACATGATTCCAATCTATTGAAATTCAAAGAAAAAATGAGGTAAATCTGGATATTTAGCTTGACTTTTGGGAGTCTTGAATGCTTTAAAGCTAGAGGTTGAATAAGTGACGCTTTGGTTCTGAAAGGCTAATGGAGCTTTTTTTTTTAAATTATAAAATATAGTTTTGAATGCCATCTAAAAGGCAAAGTTCTACTGAGACATTTTGAGCCTTGGCCATTAGCAAACCCTTTTTGTGAAAATGAGATGGCGAGCTCCTTGGTTTAGAATACAAAATCAAAAATTCAAAATAAAATAAAGAAAACCCTAAAGGGAAGATAGATTAAATAGATAAATATTTTGTTGATGAAAGATTGTGATTTTGCGTGGTAGGATCCAATATAAAGATGAATTTGGAACCAAAAAAAAGGAAAATAATTCTACTTCTACCATTAATGGAGTAGCGTTTGCATTAAATATTGCATTTCTGACACTAATAGCTCTGAGATATGCCTCACTTGTAATGTCATAAATATATAGCTATAGGTAGGATTTTGTAGATATTGAGAAAAGGAAAATAGGTGGAGGCAAATTTTCTTTTTAGTTTAGAAAAATGCAACTTTCTTTATTTCAAAGGTTTTTCTTGTGAAAGAGGGTTGTAGACTTAGTAGCCAGGAAGTGTTATGATATGGGGGGATGCCAAAAAAATAAAACTATTTTGAATAAGTATTTTAGTAGATCTTAAGACTATTTTTTCAAAAAAAAAATTAACCATAGAGACTATTGCCACAATATGCAAATGAAAATGAACCCTTAAAATATGCAGTGAATAGATAAGCCTTCATCCTGTCATCCAAGATAATTTTAAATGGATGGCTTACATCAAATCTGAGAAATTTTAAATAGAACTTGATATTTATAATCTCTATTGTTCATTTACTAGATCTCTCACATGAAATTTAATCTTGATATAATACATCAAATAACAATGTTATTAATTGTTCAATTAATATGCAGGATGGGAAAACTCTGTTGTAGCTTTATCATATTTGATGTTTGTTATTATTTTATTTATAATGATATGCAATATTTTTATATTAATTATATTAATTATTATATCTATAATATTAAAATATTAACTTGGGATAAGATTATAATCATAATTTAACATTTTGTTTTACTTTTATTCATCATCTTAAGATAGATGATTCATAATATCATGTTATATGTTACTTCTTAATCATATCTATAATAATAAATTATATTAAGTAATATTATTATTCAAATTATTATAATAATTTTTTAATATTATTAACAATATTTTCCTTCTTTATTATAATAATTTGAATAATAATATTTTATAGTGTATTATTATTTATTTGATTAACATGATTATTATTATGATTATGATTATATTTAATTTAATTTTTTGTTTAACTTTGTATTTAGGCTCTATTATCATTCAAATCTAACTTTGAAAAGGGGACATTACATTATGGTCAAAGATATGAAGTTTATAGTTATGATCAACCATCTTAGGATCCATCAATGTATAGTTTTGGAGCTTATCCTATAAGTGGGGTTATCAACAGGTGAAGCATAGTCATTGCCTACCAAACTTTACTAGTCCATTATTTCCTTTTGTTATAGGTTTTTTAAAGCAATTTATCATAAACATATTATTTAGTTCTTTGTTACATTTATGAATTGACACCACTTTCCCTATTATTAGGAATAACTTAATTACAGATCATTGATAAAACTTTCTTTTCACATGCCTTATTTTTATCAAATTCTTGTTTTTATGTTGTTTGTAGACTAAGGTTCAATAACTGTCAAAATTAGGTGTAATGAACACTTTTAGCACCCACCTAAGTATGAGGAAGAGGAAATATTTGATCCTTTGGCACCTTTATATGTTAAAAAGTGAGTATTTCAATTGATTGTGTTTCATAATTTTTAATAGATGTGATTTTTTAATGGGGTTTGATGTTTTTATTTAATGCAAAGGTCTATTTTCTTGACATAAATTGCATAATCATTTGTATCTTTTTTCTAAGAAGTACGTTAACACAAGAAACAACACATGTGTGGCCAAAGTAATCCAAATTATATTTTATAAGAGTCTATCACTACAATAATTTAGAGAAGTGTAATTGAGATGAAATATAATTTTAAAATGCTTAAACAGAAGAATTTAAAATTGCTGAATTGTTATTGATAAATGTTTAGATTATTGTTTTTTATAATAACTAAAATTTATGCTCTTTGAGAAGAGTGTATCATGTTTCAGTGACCATGATCATGGTAGATCTAATGTTGGGAAGATAAATTTGTCAATTTTTTGCATTATTCTTTAGAGGGTACTAAGTCAATGGAAGAGCACCTACTTTATAAGTAGGAGGATGGTGGTTCAATTCCACCATGCTCTAATATGACTAAATTTAATGATTAAATAAACTGCCAAATAAAATACCAAATATACTACCATATATACTACCCAAAAGACTACCAAATCTACTACCAAATTAACTACCAAATATTCTACCAAATCAACTATCCAATATACTACCATATATACTACCCCAAAACTACCAAATATACTACCAAATATACTACCAAATAAACTACCAAAATTACCAAATAAACTACCATATAAACTACCAAGTTACAACAATAAAGGACTAAATCAATGACCTAATCAATGATTAAAATAGTTTAGTCATAAATTTGGTCGGAAGATAAATGTCTGGCAATAAACTACCATTGGTCACATGATCAAAATTAGTCACATATCTACAATTTTTAGTGGTTTATTTAGTAATATATTGTTATTTTTGTACTAGTGAGTCCCATTTAAATTCTAAGCCAAAACACCCTATTTGTATTTGACAAAATGGCTTACAAAACATTCTAGAACATTACAAAATAGAAAGGCCAACCCAACAATGGTTTGGAATCATCCCAAGGTAACATTTTAACATAAATGTCATGATCAAAATAAATCCCACAAATTGGCTCATACCAAAAATGTAGCAAAATGTCTAAAATGCTAACACTTGGCATCAATAGGAAAACTCGGCACATGAAGAACCACTCAGCATATGAAGAGTCACTTAACACACACTATGGAACTTGACAAACAATACAGAGTGAGATGGGATAACATGCTAACTCAATGTCAACATGATGTGGGATAACCTCAACTCGGCTTAAATTGCAAAATTACTGGCACTCGGCAATTGTTGTAACTCGACAACAACCAACATAATCTATAGGATAATACAATGGCTAGGGTGCTCCTACATTAGACTCCCTGGGTAAATAGAAAAGTGTGTCCCACACTTTGATTCCCAAAGAAAGATCAACAACAATCTTTATCTTCACCAAAGGCTTCCACTCCAATAGGGACAAGAAAACCAATTTGCACATCGTCCATATCTACATCACTCTATCAAATACTAGAATCTCAACCATCCAATTATTATGCTCACTCCTAGGAACAAATTGAACATAATGCTTCAATAACAGACCCTCATCTATAGCAGGAACTAGTGAATCCACACCAATTGAAACAAACTCCACATCAACAACAATATGTAGATCTCCATCAACACATGCTAAGCTCACAAGACCAGCAATCTCATTGCTCACAACAAGATTCTCTACAACATGCAAGTCACTACCAACAGTAGCCAGATCATCTATGACCAAGTGCTCTACAATCTCCATCTAAGACCCAACCAGATGATCATGAAAAGCAACCTTTGTCCCAACATCAAGGTTAGGAATATCTTTACCAACAACCTCAAGTTTCTTTGTAGGTTCTATATCAGACTCCACAAAGTGATCAATGAAACCAACCTCTTCCACCCAACCTTGCTATGCCATCTTCTCTCACAAAAAAATCTCCTAATTGGCTAGACAACATGCTTTTGAATCGATAGACTCCAACTCCACAAAAATCTACAAAATGCCTTCCTCATCTTATCATTATCTCAATTAATCAAACTAGCTTCAAATCGAGAAACCTCCTCCTTAGCTCAATCAACCAAACTAGCTTCAAACCAAGAAGACATCTCAAAAAACCTCCACTCAACCACATCATAAAGATTCCCAATCATCTCAAGGTCTAATCCTCTCAGAGCCATCTCCCAAGATCTTTGTAAACCCTCTGCAACAAATCTTTCCCATGCTCCTTGTGATAAAATTGAATTGTTTGCAAGTTAGATCACAACCTACTACCTTGTACAAACAATCAGGAACCAAATCACAAGTCCAAGACCATGGATTTGTAATACACAAACTCCTTACAATCATGCCTCAACAAGATTAAGCTTCCATTTTCCACATCCATTGATCCACCTGTAAGTCCTCTGCACTTGCAAGTCAGAACCACAATCGTCCACCTCACAACCAAGAGATCTAGGGTTTTAGAAATAAAAATACACCACCAAATCAAAATCTTCTCAGATCTACTTCTCCAACCCAAATCCTAGTGCAAACTGCCACAACTTCAGTGATTAGTTCACACACTTAGGAACAACCTTCACTCTGATACCACCTAATGCAACAAGGGCAAGAGAATCCCTAAAGGAGATTTCCTAGCCCCAAATAAATAACCACACAGTGGAAACAAAATAGTGAGAAGCAATAATTCAAGATCTGATACCAAATCATAACTCTTTATTTATAAAATAATTGTTTACATGCAATATGCCTAGTTGTAAGGCCTTCTGAGTTAGGCCCAAATACAAAAAAAATACAATAATAGTTCTACAAGATCCCACAATATCCAAACCAAAACTAGCTAGTATAGATCCACAATTGGATAAGAACACCAAGAAGAATCCACACTTGTACCCTTACTTCCACCAAGCTACTCTTTGGTTCTAAAGTTGCAATCCTAGCTCTTCTCACAAACTCATTCTACAAGATCCCTCAAGATCCAACTTAATCCTAGCTAGCCTAGATCTATAACATAATAGAAATCTAGTGGAAACCTCCAAGATCTCAACTTATGCTTACAAGCCACCAAGTAACCTCCTTGTTTCTAAACTACAACCACTAGCTTTTCTCTAACTTGTAACTCTACCAATCCTGTCGTAAACTGCCTCACATTCGGCACTCTATCCATAGACTCAAGAATCTCACCCTTCAACTACTCCCAAAAATTTCTCCTCTCAAATCCCATTTAAACTCTAAGCCAAAACACCCTATTTATACTTGCCAAAATGACTTACAGAACATTCTAGAACATTACAAAATAGAAAGGCCAACCCAACAATGATCTAGACACATCCCAAGGCAAGATCTTATCATAAATATTATGATCAAAATAAATCCTGCATGTTAGCTTGCACCAAAAATGTAGAAAACACATCCAATATGCTGACACTCGGCATCAACAAGAAAACTTGGCACATGAAGAACCACTCAGCACATGAAGAGTCACTTGGCACATGATGTAATATCCCTTGCACAAATTGACTGATTTTATCTCAAGGAATATTGTAAAACACTTGTATGCTTCCTTTTAATGCTAAGAAATTTGCAAATGATATTACAATGCCTCTTACAATGAACTAGTATGAAAGTGCAATTCTTTTGGTACTTTTAGTGCATATACATGGAAACTAGATATGGAATGCATACCTACAACCAACTGAAATTTGACAAACAATCAACATACAACTATTATGCTGATCATATATGCTATTATATGGAAAATTTGTCAAAAAATTGTATGCAACATGTATCTCCTTTATTGAATTCATTCTCATGTACAATGTTGCTATGTGTTTCCCAAGACAAATGGGCTTACAATAATGACTACAGTAATGCCAAAATCTGATTCTGAATTATCATAGCAAAATCATATGCCTAAAAATCACAATGCTAGCTACTAATAGTTGCAAGAAGAAGTTGATAATAGTGATGCCTAAGGATGGAGATGAATCAAGCATAAGTACTGTAGTGCGGCATCATTCTTATGTATTGTAGTAGCTAACAATAATTGTATTCTCTAATTTAAGCACAAAAAAAAATCCTGAATTGAAGCTCTCTTGAATACCAAAATCAGTGGATATTCACCACTTCAAATGGTTGCAACTCTAAAGAATTGATGTTCTCCAATGGCTAATTGAAATCAGATGCAATTCATAATAATTGGATGATTAACAATGAAGCTCTCACCTCTATTTATTCTTTTCCTTCACCCTTCTAGAAGGAAATAAAACATTATTTAATTGCATTCTCTAGAAGCTTCCCCTTTCCAATACAATAATTAGTTGTATTTCTAGAAAATGCACTCTTTAGAAGCTTCTCCCCTATAATACAATAATTAATTGTGCTTCTATAAAATTAAATTAATTAAATATAAAGTCACCTTTTAATTTTAATTTATTTAATGATTTTATAATAAATTAATTTAATCAATTTCTTCTTATTTCTCCACTTAGCCTTCAGATAATGTAAAGGCTAAGAGCTCCACTGAGATGCCAAAAAGATGGGGACATTACACATGAAGAGTCACTTGACACACACTACAGAGCAAGATGGGATAACATGCTAACCCGAATGTTAACATGACATGGGATAATATCAACTCAACTTGTAAAATTATTGGCACTTGGAAATTGTTGTAACTTGGCAGCAACCAACAAAATTAGTGGGATAATGCGATGGCTAGGATGCTCCTGCATCATTTAGGGTTTCCTTTTTACCCTCTCTTGGTGAAGTTTAGCGGTACAATGGTGTTGGGTGTCCTACTAACCATTTTTTGAAGGGTTTCCTATCATTCTTATATATCCTTCTTGCATGAATCCTATAGAGGTGGAGTCATACCTTATTGAGGTGAGTTCTCTTTTGCTAGTTTTTACTTAGGTTGAAGGTGATAATTGACTATTAGTTTTCTCTTTGTTAGTGGGTCATCCTATGGAGATGGTTGAATTCTTATATCTAGTGACTGTTAGAGATATTATGTTATATTTTCCTCATTCAAGCAACCATAATAAAAATCCTTTTGAATTCTTACTTGAATATTTGTATTCCTTATTCCTCCTTTTTATAGAGCTAGAGGGTCTCTTATGTTTCTCATTTGTGATTCCCACCTAAACCCCCTTGCTTTCAAATTTTAGATTTTGTTTTTTTAGGACCTTGTCTAGAATCTAAGGCATAATTGGAATTTTTTTGGAGAAATAATAGAAAAGAGAGAAGAGGGTCTAATACCTTTGACAACTCTTTTAGTGAAAATTCTACAAATATTTCTACCAAGAACATCAACTAGAATAATAAATAGATAACATGAGAGGGGATCACCTTGTCAAGAAATATCTAATGGTTTTTATTATGAAACACAATAATTAAAGGGTGTTGACCATATGTACAATAAGACCACTAGACACCAATAGAAAAACATTGTTAGTTCCAAGTAAAGAAAGATCCAGATAAGTTAGATCTCCCTCTATCAAAGAAAAAGGTGCACAACTGACTAACCCTCCAACCATAGTCAATGGTGACAATGAAAGACTTGGGAAATTTCCCCACAATAGTTGCAGACTTAAACCAAAAAAGGACCAAAGTGTACCCTTTAAAACTTCTAGAAATCACTCAATCACAAGGAAAAGAAAAACTAACATAGGAAGTCACCAAAAGAACAAGTGAACAAACTCAAGCCATCTATGCCTATTAGAACAATAAGCAAAGTAATAGGACCAAACAAGACTATACCTCTAGCTTTGGCAAACACAATGCCTATCATCCAACCATGGGTGTAGGAAAGGCTCAACCTCCTATTAAAAATGTTTGGAATAACTAAGAGGTGGGGAGGGGGGTTAATCAGTTATTGAACATCCATAAGAACCATTTGAATTAAAAAAATACTAATAGGAATAAAATCAAACATTAAATGTAAATGTTTAATGTTTAATGTTTGATTGCTACTAAATATTGAATTAAAAAAATACTAATAGTTCACTTTCCCAATATAATAGGCTTGTTGAATGTAAAACATGTAAATGTAAAACAACACAAAACATTCAACAGACGTTTGACACTAAGATTTTAAAGGGAAACCAAAGTTGGGAAAAACCACTAGCAATATTTCACCACTTTTTCATTCCTTGGAAGTAAGTTATGTTAGGATCTACCCTATTAAAGGTTACAATACACACTGTTAAATATGACCTTGTTAGAGGATTTAATCATCATATTATGAGTGGCCTTATTAGAGGAATTTGATCATTCCATTTAGAATTTCACCTTGCTAAAGGATTTACAAAGCTTGTTAAATCATTCAAATGCCTATTAGGTCAAACTTTGATAAAAAATGATTTCAATAAAAAAAATTTACAATTATTAAATGAAAATAGTAAAATTTTGATTTGTATGATTACAACTCACTTTGCAGGTTTAGATAATTGTTTGGTTCATGTGTTGATTCATTGATAAGTCCCCCTTGTCAACTTTTTCTCTTAACTCACTTGGAAATCCTTCAAGTAGTCATCCTTCTTCACATCAAACCAAAGTTTTCTTCTCATATTCACTTATTAACATTAGTAGCATCTGTGCAAGAATTTCCTTTCTCTTATTTTTCTCTTACACATACACTTGTAGATTCACCCTTGTGTGCCTCTATTCCACCTTTTTCTATGCATGTCTCTCTAAAGTTGAACTCTATACCTCCTTAAATAAGTGATTCTAGCTTTTTCATTTTCTATGACCACCATAGATCTTAGGGTTTAAGATTATGTTCATCAGGTTCATTCTAAATTTGTCCATCTTCCATCTTTTGTAGAAACTTCTTATCCATAGTTTGATGTTAGTTTTGATATCTAATCCTCTCCTTGAATATAATAATCCAAACCATAAATATTGTCTTCAAAATGCTTTCCATATCCCAAGAAATCAAGTGAATCAGGTAGAAATCATGATTCTTCTTATGTATTCAAAATACTATTACTCAGCAATCACTAAGTTCTTGCACTTGGTCATCACTTAATCAGTTGGTCACTATAGATATCAACACAAACTACCACTTGGTGGATACTGATGTTTGGTCAACGTTGAATTTTCTCAACTTTTACTGCATCTCAAGTGACACTAGCATCACTTGGCATACCTTGGTCTTTTACTCTATTGCTTGGTTAAGTTTTGCATCAATGATATGAAAAATTACTTTGTTTTATCAAAGTCTAACCAATAAAATGTCCATTGTAACTTCCTTTTCATAACTCAACCTTTCCTCTAGGTTCTTTTGTTATGATAAATCTCTCAAATCCTCTTCATAAATCAAAATAGATATAAGATTTTGATCAGATAGAAACATGTCACATTAGTAGATTTTACATTAATGACAACATAGAAATTGTTTCAATTGAAGTTTCCAACAATATCTCTCTTTGCCATTGATTGAAATACCTCAATACATCTTACAATACATATATTTTTAGGAATATGATCTCCCTCTTTGTTACCATACAATCCAAAAAGATTTCACTATCATGACTAAACAATATCCTTCTAGTTTCATTCTATTTCTCATCTTGTCTCATTCTTTATACTCAAATCTCTCCCTCTATAGTATATCTCTCTTCGGTAATTCTCTCCCTCTTTGACAAAAATGCCAAAGACACTAGCTCTTCTTCACTTCATATACTTCTTACATCTTCATCAAGCAGATCTTTGCATGTCTGGCTAAATTCTATCAACTATCTATGACATATCTAAATTCTGTTCTTCTTTGTGTTAATCTTTTCTACCTTAACAATATCCTGAAGTAGAACTATCTACATCAATGCATATGATATTTTGAGTAGAATATTTGATGTAATGCACATTGTCTCCTTAAGTTAGTTTTCTTAGGGCAATCACCCCTAATTTACTTCTAAGATATTCATAAGAAACTTTAGGTAAGGCTTTAGTGAATATGTCTACAATTTTTTCTTTGTTGTGCACATATTCTATCTTCACTTCTTTGTCTTGAGCTAGTTCTCTCAACTTGTGATACTTGATAGCAATGTGCTTGGTCTTAGTGTGCATCATTAGATTCTTTGAGTTGTTGATAGCACTTTTATTATCACAATAGATAACTATTAGATCTATAATTTCTTATTTCATCTCTTTCAATAATAGCTTGATCCACATAATGCTTGTATAGTTCACCGTCACTGCCACATACTTGGCCTCAGCTATTGGTTAGGAAATACAATTCTATCTCTTTCTTGTACATGACACCAATCTCTTTCCTAGAAAGAATGCATATCCACTAGTATTTTTTCTATCATCAATATTTTCCGCCCAATTAACCTATCACATCTCTTGTAATACAATCCATAATCTTTTGTACTTTTCAAATATCTCAATATCCTTTTCACTTCCATCATGTGATTATCCTTAGAATTTCTTGAAAATCTGGAAACTATCCCAACTACTAATGCAATATTAGGTCTACTATGAACAATATATAGGAATTTTCCAATCATTGATCTATATAGTGTTTGGTCCACATTAGTAGATTCATCATTTTTAGATAATTTATGTCCTATAGACATAGGTGTGATCATTGATCTTGATTCTTCCATTCCAAAAGTTTTTATTATCTCCTTGATGTATTTGGACTTAGTAATGAAAATACCAAACTTCATTTGACATACTTGGAATCCAACAAAGAATTTGATTTCACCAAACATAGACATCTCAAATTCCTTCTTCATTTCACCAGAAAATGATTTACATAATGCTTCATTTCCTCAAAATATAATGTTATGATGAAAGAATTCAGATAGCCATACTTCATTGTTCTAACCACTCTTCAAATATAGGTTACTATTATCATTTTTTCTTTTAAAATAAATCTTAACCAAATAATTATGTAGTCTTTCATACCATGCTCTTGGCAATTATTTCAATCCTAAAAGTGATTTATTCAGTTTACATACAATATTCCTCTTGTATGGGTTCACAAATCCTTTAGGTTGTTCAATGTGCACATCTTTTTCAAGTATACCATTTAGAAATGAAGATTTGACATCAATTTTCTATACCTTGAAATTCTTAAGGGTTGTGTATGCAAAAACATTCTGAATCCTTCAAGTCTTGCTACAAGAGGAAAAATTTCGCCACAGTCAACTCATTCTTCTTGAGCATATCCTTTGCATACCAATCTTGCCTTGTTCCTTGTAACTTCACCATTTTTATTCAGCTTATTTCTTAAAAACCCAATTTGTGCAAATAATATTCTTATCCTTTGGCCTTGTTACTAAGGTCCAAGTATTGTTCTTCTTAATCTGTTCAATTTCTTCAGTCATTACCCAAATCCAATCTTCATTGTCTAGAGCATCCTTCACTGATTTGTGCTCAAATTCACAAAATAAGAATGTATCATCTCTGAGTTTGTTTCTTGTTAGAATACCATATTCTACATTTCCAATGATATATTTAGGTTTATGACATCTTCTTACATACAAGTAGCTAGCGAAGGTGGTCTCCTTCTCTATTTTTCATATGTTCATCTAAAAAAAAATCTCAAGCTCATTTTCTCTTTGTTGTTCAAGTTTTGGTCTATGTTTAGCATGCTCAATATTGTCTCTTAGATGTTTGGTATTGCCCATCTATAAATTAACATCTTCATCATGTTTCTTGACACCCATCATTTGCTTCTTGACAACTTTTTGTTAGACCTCAGCAGTCCCTATCTACTAGGAAATTGTAGCTTGGTTTGTTTGTTTGTTTGGAGTGCTAGGACAACCATCATCAACATATATGAGTGTACTATAATCTTCATGTTCTTTGTTACATGTACTTATGTGATTCATTCTTCTCCATCATCATTTTTCTTGCAGAGTCCATAATTAATCTATTTCTTCTTTCACCTACCCCATACTGAGGAGGGGTCCTTATTGTTGACACTTGTCTTTTAATTTCTCTATCATTGTAGAATATAATTAACTCATTGAAAATTAATTCAACACCTCTATTAGATCTCAAATGCTAAAAAATCTTCCCTATATCTTTCTCAACTCTGGCCATATGCCACTTGTATAATTGAAAGACATCAGATTTAGCTTTGAGAAAAATCATAGCCATCATCCTAGAATAGTCATTAAAAATTAGAATGAAATACTTATCTCCATAATAGCTTTGAACTAAACCAATTCTAAAATATGACTAGATGTGTATGTTTTTCTCTTGAAACTAGGCCTGGTCATTTTTCCCAACTGACATTGTTTACACTACCATTGTTAGGATTCTTTAGTTTTGCAAACACTCTTTCTTTCTTCATTTTACTAATAACCAAAAAAATTTCCAAATTCACATGACATAACCTTTTATGCCATAACCAAAAATCTTCTTGTTGTGCAAAAAAGCATTTCTAATTAGATCAATCTAGATAGAACAATTTACTTATTGTCTGATCATCACATCTAGTCAGCTTACCATCAACATCATATATCTTGGCCTTTCTCTAATGGAATTTAGCTCTATAACCTAATTTTTTCAGTTGTGAAACACTCAAAATATTATATTTAATTCCTTCCCCCTTAGTAAACATTATCACACTTGATCTTATCAATCAATTGAATTATACTTTTACCTTTTAAAACACATGGTATATCATTACAAAATTTAAGACATACACCTTTGTATGGTCCAATATCTTCAATTTTTTTTTTATCACTAGTCATATGGTTGGAGAAACCTCTATAAATTATCTATATATCAATTTTTTTTGCATATGAGATTAATGAAGTTTTCTCATTTTCATCAGAATCTTCTTTCATATCAACATAGATAAGTTCATTATCATTACTTTTAGATTCAGTGTCAGTTTCATCTTTAACAATCTAACAAGACTTCTTTCCTTTTCCATCCATGTTTTTCTTGTAATATTTGTCATCTCTTGTTCCTTTGTACTTCCTTTCCTTTCTTTCATCCTTGTCTCCTCTATTAGGACACCTTGTAGTAATCTGACTAACCTTGTTGCATGAAAAAAAAAAATAGGTAATAAATCTTTGTATTTACCTTTGCCTCTTCCAAATATTTTGTGCAATAAATGCTTCAAGTTCATCTAGCTCATCATCAGAACTATTTCTATCACTCTTCATACTATTTCCTTTTCTTTCACTAAGAACCAATTGAGACTTAAATACAGATTGAATAGTAGTAGGTGTGCAGTTATCAAAGTTAGACATCTCAAAAGCTTTAATTTTACCTGTTACACCTTCTAAAGTCAAAGTGTTACCTAGAGTACACCTCAACTCTTGACTTGTAGACAATCCAATGGCATATATAGGAAGTAGAGTCCTCAATACCTTTCCTATCATTATTTCATCTTTATTTGTTGCATTTTCACCTCAAATACCATTAAAAATTTCCTTGATTCTTGTCTAATATTGTACGATGTTTTCACCTTCCATCGTTCTCATGTCATCAAATTTACCTCTTAGGATTTCTAATTGGCACTCAAGAAATTGACATCTCCTCAATATAAAATGTTTAATTTTTCCCACAACTATTTTGTACTATCACAATCATTTATATCATCAAATTTGGCATATCTTAGTGCTCAAGCAATTTCCAGCATTGCTCAATTTTGTTCTTATTTTTCTTTCAGTTCCTAAAAAGTCAGAGGAATAGTTTTTATCTTCACATATTTATTGTCCAAAATGTTTATAGTAGAATCACTAATACTAGATATATGCAACCTAATCAATATTTTGCATGCAAGAAAGTTATCCTTGTTCAATAGTTGTACCTCTCTTTTTTTAGTCATGATCTTTATCTTTAAGTACTTTGAAACTTCTCTCTGCAAGAACTACACTCTGATACCAATTGTTAGAAATGTTTAGAATAACTAAGAGAGGTGAATAAGTTACTTAAGGTCCATAAGTATGATTTGAAAAATCAAACATTAAACATTCATTATTTTTCTTGATGTGTGGTAGCTCAGTCTCAACTACATACTGATAAAAAAAATTACTAGCAATTCACCACCCTATTATAACAAAATTGTTGAATATAAAACATGTACAAGTAAAACACCAAAATTATTCAACCCAAATTTGACATTAGGATTTTATGTTGAAACCCAATTTGGTAAAAGTCACCAGCAACATGTCACATCTTTTTTACTCTTTCAAAGCAAGCTCTGATAGGAGCCAACCCTGTTAAAGGTTAGAATACACACTATTAAACATGACTAGTTCAGAGGATTAAATCACCCTATTAGGAGTGGACTTCTCAGAGGATTCAATCAACTTGTGCACCTCTATTCCACCTTTCTCTCTATTTGTGTCTCTAAATTATGGCTTTATGCCTCCTTGAAATGGTAATTTTATATTTTCCATTTTCCATTATCTCTGTAGATCTTAGAGTTTATGATTAGGTTCATCAGGTTCATTGTATCTATCCATCTTTCTTCTTTTCTAGAAACTTCTCATCCATCAAATTCAATATTAGGTTTGATACCTAATCCTCTCCTTGAATTAAATGATCTAATTCATCAATATTATCTTCAACACACTTTCCATATCCCAAGAAATCAACTAAGTTGGATGGAAATCACGATTCTTCTTACAGATTCAAAATATTATTTCTCGATAATCACTAAGCTTTAGCACTTAGTCATCACTTAATCACTATGTCACTATAGAGATCAACACTATCTATCACTCAATTAATACTAATTCTCAGTCAACAAGAATTTTCTTGATACTTACTATGGCTTGGTTGACACTAACATTAGTCAGCATACCTTAGCCTTTTACTCTATTTCTCAAATAAGCTTTACATCAATGATATAAATAATTACTTTTTCTAATCAAAGTCTAACTAATCAATTGTCCATTGTAACTTCCTTTCTATAGTTCTCAAACTTTCCTATAGGCTCTTTTGTTATGATAAATCCCTTAAATCCTCTTCATCAATGCAAATAAATATGACATTTAGATCAGATAACAACATGTCTCATTAGTAGATTCAAAATCAATGACTAATTATTTTTTCAATTTTAGTTTTGAATGCCGCCAAACTTGGAATATTTAGTAAAAAATCTTCCTACCCCCTTTGAACTCCCAAAATTCCATAATCACACTAAGAGGAGTAGGGAGGAGGAAGACTAGATCCTAGAGGGGACAAAAACTCCCCTTCCCCATTTAATAAAACTACTAAAAGTAGTGCAAGTATTTGACATCTTTATAGGAGTCTCCTTTGCTTTCCTAATATGATCTCCACCTCAATAAGAGATTGATCGACCTCCATAGGAGCATTGAAATTAGAAGCTCTAGAGTTATCCCTTCTTCACAAATTGAAGTACATCATCCACACATGCTCTCTCCAACCATATCTCATACAATAAATAAGAGATACTCCAAAATAATAAGACTATACAAACTACACATATTCACAACCACTTTCCTAAAGCAACCAGTTACCTCCATAATATTTTCCCCCACCTCAATAGGAAGTATAAAAGTGAAAGAATAGATCAGAGGATACCTCCACCAAACTCACATTTGAAGCCTTGAAATGATTGCCTTAGCTTGATTCTAATGCCAAATAGAGGAATCCTTCTCCATAGAGAATGAGAAAACAAAGGAATCTATAAAGAAACAAAGGCCAAGGGGCAAGAGAATCTCCAAATGATGAACAAAAATGCATAACCGATGGGGACTATTAACAATAAAACCCATAAAAATGAAGACCCTTCTAGGGAATAAAACCCTATCAAAGAACCTAGGACAAGGAACACATTTCCCCTACAGTCCAATCCATCAATGTCCAAGACCTTACAAACCCTATGGTTCACAAGAGCCCCAAAAGCCATAATTGGAGGCCCCAAGGAAAAGGATTGCCAATGAAGAAACTACATATAGCTATCCTAACCAAACCCATCTGCATCCTTACACCCAAAAAACTCTAGATATAATCTTGAGGCAAGGACCAAAAAAAACCTAGGCCAAAAGACCCCGTACATCTAAAATCCAAAGTGAGAAACATGGGTGCCAACAAAAAAACATTGCCACCCACAAATCCCAACCCCTTATAGAGGTCCAACTAGTGAACAACCTAACAACATCCCAAGCAAAAACATGGGACCTTCAACCTCTAATCACCACCAATAAGAAGAAAACACCTATGGAGTGAGGAGAAGAGCCACTATAATAAAACCATCCACCAATAGCTGACATTCAACAAATTGGAGGAAAACTAATTCATTTTACTCTAGTGAGATCTATCCTTAGAACATGACAACACCCAACAAAGCTAGAGGGAGTTGGCACAAAGAATACCCCCTATACATCATCCTTGTCAGCTTTAGACTCCCTTCCCCCATCATTGTAAGAATCCATTAAGATGGAAACCCTAGCCCCATTGTCACCTGCTCTCTTTCTAATTATTTTTGTCCAATATCTCTTAGTTTTGTTAATTATACACAACACAATAAATTCAAAATCATGATATGTAATTCTATAAGAAATGTCTAATGTTACTAAGTCATAGTGTACTATATTTTGGGTAATTTTGTTTCTTGATTTTTAATGTTAAACTAGATTAAAACTTCATTTAGAAGGCTTTCATCTATCTTCTTCCTTATTCATCCTTTCTATAGAGTTAGATGGTCTATGGTGTTTCTGGTTTTTGATTCCCACCTAAACCCCTTTATTTTCAAATGTTAATATTTTTTTTTGGGACCTAGTCCAAAAGCTAAGGCATAATCTATAAGAATGTCCTTCTAAGTCTTTACTTATGCAATAGTTGCTTCCCCAACAAAATGAGTTTCATCAAAAAATTGTTGATGAAGAATAATAGTAGAGAGAGAAAAACATATGTTACCTTTGAAAACTCTATTTGTAAATTTTGTATGTATGTATGTATATATATATATATATATACCAAGAATATCATCTAAAATAATAAACAAACAAAAGGAGAGGGAATCACTTTGCCAAGAAATCTCTAATGTGACTAAGTCACAATGTGCTACATTTTGGGTAATTTGGTTTCTTATTTTTCAATGAGGAAAGAACCCTATCTTCAACAAGGAACATTAAGGCCAATAATGAGGAGAAGATCAAAGAGGATGCCAAAGTGGCCATTGAAAATATCAAAGAAAAGAAGGAGGAGTTGACTTGAGACAACTTAATATTGGGTTAGTTAATGAGCTTTTGGGTCTCTTGTTTCTATTTTTCTTTAGTATAGGTTTTTCATTTTGTTTTAGTGTTCCTTTTGGTTTATGTTGTCTATTGGTTCTATAGTAGGAAAATCATTTTCTTGGGATGTTGGTTTTATTGTCCAACATCGTCTAAACTATTAAAATTTTATTATTTTTGGTAGCAAACTATTGGGGCTTCAGGTCACTTGTAAATGAACTATTTTAACCCTTAGTCAAGGTAAATATTAATGTTGATAGATTAGAGATGAATTAATAACAAAAAATAATTTGAATTTATCATATCTTAATGTTTGAAGCTTACAATTATAACTGTAAGAATTTTCTTCAGGTAGTAATTCAACAACAAGATCAAGAAGCTCAATAGATAGCAAAAGAGAGACTAATGATGATAAAATGAGAATCTCAATTGTGATAAAAATGATAATGGATATAAGATGAATACACACTAGAAGTGCCTTGTATATAAAGGCAACTAGAATGACTCTAGGAGTCAACAAAGAAATAAACATCACAACTAAGCACATGTCCACCAAGAGTGGATTATCCTCCATTGAGCACTTGAGTTTGTGCAATGATGAGAGGATAAGTTTACATAGGTGTATCTCATAAAGAGATGTTGTAGACATCATGTTCTCTAATAAGTTATTAACTCCTACATTGTCAACAAGACAACTCATATGACTATGCATATTCCTAGGTGTCTACAAGAAAACTAATATAAAAATGCATTATCCTAAGTAAACTTAAGTAAATTGAAAATAAAAAATACATATTTACACCAACACCCCCCTTAAGTGCAACTTAGGGGAATGCACTTAAGCTCAAAAAAGCTAGATGAAAATATAGGATGGCTCCTAGCTACTAGGCCATGTTAGGTAGCCATGTACAAATACAATGCAATATCTTTGAAAATAGACAAAGAGGGAAAACCTCATGGGAAAAACCTACTCTAAAAAGAGATAGACATACAATAAAGAAGAGAAGAGTCACGTGACCCCACCTGGTGAAAAATCCCACACCCCCAAGAGATCTTGCAAGTGAAGATAATTGACCTTAGTGAAGGCCTTGGTGAAGATATCTATAGTTTTCTATTTTATAGGACAATACTACAAATCAATGACCTACTCATGAATCAACTCTCTAATGTAGTGCATATGAACCTCAATGAGTTTTGTGCATTGATGCTGCATGGAATGTTTTGAGATTTTAATGGCACTCTAATTATCAAAATGTATGAGCATGGTTTTATGTATGTCAAGACCAAACTCCTTCAGAATATTTTGTAACCAAATAGCTTCAATAGCCACATCGATAGCTCCTCGATACTCAACCTTAGTAGATGAAAGAGAAATAATATTATGCTTTTTAATCTACCAATAAATGTGGCTAAAACAAAGATGAAACATGTATCATGAAGTTCTTTTATGAGAATCAAGATCCCCTGCATAGTTTGAGTCTGTATAACCCACTAATTACAGTCTAGTACAAGCTACATAACATATCCCATATGTATGTGTACTTTGAATATAGTGTAAGATGCATTTGGTTGCCTTCCAGTAAAGTTCATGATGCTCTTGCATGAAGTGAGAAACCATGGCAAATGCAAATGATATGTCAGGGTGTGTATGTGTCAAGTAGATGAGACTTTCAACTAAATATCGATACAAAGTAGCATAAACAATTGGAGTGGAAAACTTCCCTTCTAACTTAACACCTAAAAAAATGGAGTAGATGCAGCCTTGCAGTCACTGATGTGAAATTGAGTAGGTAGATCAAGAGTTTACTTGGGTTGAGATGATGTGATCCCTAATGAAGATTTTTCTATCTCAATAACAAGGAAATAATGAAGTAGACTCAAGTGTGTCATGGAAAACCTATCTTGCAAAGTAGACTTGACACTATCAATGATGGATTTTGTACTTCCTGTAATGATTAAGTCATCAACATAAAGCACAAGTAGCAAGTGAGAATCATCCTAATGAAGAATTTAGACATTTGAATCTGAATGATATTTGGTGATCCCTACTAAGAAAAAGATAGAATCCATCTTGGCATACCAAGCTCTTTGAGCTTGTTTTAGTCCATAGATAGACTTTTTCAACTTGCAAACCAAAGCAGAATCTTGAATGAAACCCTGTGATTGCTCCATATAAATCTCCTCATAAAGATCACCATTCAAGAATGCACTCTTCACATTTATTTGATGAACAACCCATCTTTAAGCTACATCTATAGCTGGTGTGTAATGAATGGAGTTTATTTTAGCTACCATTGCAAAGGTCTCTGTATAGTCAATACCAAGCACTTGAGAGAAACCTTTTGCAAGAAGTTTTCCTTATACTTATCAATACTTCCATCCACTATGAATTTTTTTTAATAGATACACTTAAACTAAACCAATTTACTTCCCCTAGGAAGAGAGAGTAAGTCCCATGTGTTGTTTCTCATAAGAGAATTGTATTCTTCCTCCATTGATTTATCCTATTCTAGAATTCCTAAAGATTCTTTGAATGATTGAGGATCGAAAGTAACTACAATATAAGGATGAGGGACTAAGTTATGTTGTGATTTTGTCATCCTAGTATCTGAAGGATTCCCTACCAATGGTCCTACTGCATCTAATTTCTATTGAGCCCATTTAGGTCTAGTGGAAGAAGATGTAGAAGTAGAAGAAATTTCCTCAACCTCATTTGTTTGATGCATCTATTTGGGTCATGGATGGACATCTTCCAAGTCACTATCATCATTGTCACTCTCTTCAATGAAGGAGGAAGAAGGAGGAGTTGAAGAAGTAAAGCTTGGAAAACTTTCTTCAAAGTGTACACTCCTCTCATAGAAAATTTCACACATCTTTGGATCTTCAATTTGTAGGCTTTATGAGAGTCTACATAACCAACATAGATGTAAGGTTTACTTTGAGGTTCCAATGCCTTGAATTTCTGTGGAGGTACTCATACCCATGCTGGACAACCAAAGACCCTAAAATGTTTAATAGTAGCTTTCCTTCCCTCCAAGATTTATAAGGAGTTAAATCATCCAAATCTTTATGAGGACTCCTATTTTGGATGTAGTTTTCACAATTCATTACTTCAGCCCAAAAAACTTGATCAAAATACTTATTTAGTAGCATGCAAGTGGTCATCTTCTTGAGGGTTCTATTCTTCCTTTCTACAACACCATTTTTCTATGAAGTGTATGGTATTGAATGCTAAAGGTCAATTCCTTCTTGAGTACAAAAATCTATAAGTCTTGAGTTCACATACTCCCTTCCATTATTTGTTCAAAGAAACTTGATGGCTTTCTTTGACTTATTTTCTACTTGAGCCTTGAAGGTGAGAAATTTTTCAAACACTTCACTCTTATGAACCATGAATAATACCCAAGTATAGCAAGAATAGTCATCAATGAAGGTGAGTGCATAGTGATACTTTCCAAATGATGGCAGTAGAAATGGGCCTGCCACATCACTATGAATTGGGTTAAGAACACTTTGTGCTCTCCAAGACTTCCCCTTATCAGAATTTTTTTCTGGATGCTTCCCAGGTGTGCAACCTAAACAAACACCATTTGAAAACTAGACTTGAGGTAGACCATAAATCATGTTCTTGTTGCTAACCTATTGAAGATACCCATAGTTGAGACATGTCCAAACCTCTCATACCATAGTTTTCTTTCTGTATTCAAATAAATTAACATGGCTTGTGCATTAGATTTAGGCACAAAGGAAGATAAAGTTTAAGCCTTGAATCATGTTTACCTTTACCTATTGCAACCATAGAATCATCTTTGATTCTTTTCACAATAACTAAATTTGGAAAAAGTGATTTGGTAGAATAAAAGAAGGTTGGAGGTAAGATTAGGAACACAGAGAACATCCTTGAATGCTCCAATTTCTATCTCAACTTCACCTTTTCCTTCAACTTTTACTTTAGTATCATCCCCTGCAAAGATGTGAAGTACCTCTAAAGGTGTCATTTAAGAAAATCTCTCTTTGAAGCTTCCATGTCATGTGTGACACATGATTCAATAATCAATTCCCCCTCATTAATAGCTTGTGCGAGTAAAGATTTCCCTTTTCTCTTAGAATCTAAAGATGAAGACTCCTTTTCCTTATAAGCATTCGACAATGGAACATTGTTCTTCTTTATAATGTTTTTAAATTCCTCAATCTACTTGTAATAACACTCATGTTCATCATGACCATTTCTATTGCAATAGGCACACTTCTTCTTCTTTTATTTATTGTCCCCCTTTTTGTGGTATTAAAATAAGACTTGCCTTGTTGTTGATTTGATTTAGGTGGTGAATTTTTTGTGTCACCTTGTTTTTTATCTTTAATCTTCTTCTTTTTACCCTTACCTTTATTTTAACTTTCACCAGTTGGATTTTTGGAGCTCTCATTGTTAGCCACCAATGCACTAGACTTTGAAGACTTGAGAATCTCCATTGTTATCAACTTAGCTTGTTCATTCTCCAACAATTGGGCATATTCATCAAAAATGAGTTTCTTATAAGAATTCCCTAAGCTTTCCTTTGAGGCATTGAAAGTAGAGACAAATTTGGAATACTTTCATGGTAGCTTATTCTGAATTAGATAAATTAACCTATAATTGATGCAGGAGCATCCTAGGCTTTCTTGCAATCCTGCATGTTTAGAGGGATTTTGGGTAAGTGTTGAGGTACGTCAAGCTTGGATTTTGGTAGAGTTATGTTTTCATGGTTAGGGATGTTTTTGAGACATATTGGGGAACCTTTCCTCATGATTTCATAGAGATTGGATGGATTGAGTTGAAGTTTGAACTATTTGAACCTTGTTGCTGGAATTGAGTTTTTTTGGGTTTCTGGGTGCCTGTTGCAGAGTGTATAACTAATTATCCTTAGTGAATGAGAAGTTTCAAACTTCAGTGATCAAATGGTTCCTATATTAATTCCTTATCTCAAGAGTTTAAGTCCTAATTCATTATAGGTTAGGAGATATGGTAATTCTCCAAGAGTATCAATTTCTAGTAGTTATGTGCGACAGTCTATTGTACATGACTTTCAGGATGGATGCACACTTTTACTTGGGGAATCAGCCTTTGTGCATTTAAGGAGTTTTAAAGGACTAGGTTTCTACCTATGGTTCTAAGCACAAGTTCTAATTCAATTGGAGCTAGTAGATATCATCATTTTACTTAGATATCAATTTTTGGGCATTTAATTATTGTTGTAGGTTGACTTGTGGTATTTAATTTATATATTTGTATTCAATTTGTGTTATAGGAAAAATTGTGCCTTAGATTAGTATAAGTAGGAATCTTGGGGAGTCTTTTAGTCATTATTGAGTTTGGGATGGAAGGAACAATAGATACAAACTTGACGACCTAGAGCTATGGCTTAGGAACTAGAGGATCTCTTGGTGGACTTGAGAGTACAAGTGTGGATTCTTCTTGTTGTTCTTATCCAATTATGTATTTAGACTAGCTAAGATTGGTTGTAAGTTGGATCTTATTGGATCTTTTAGAACTTATTTTTTAATTTTCTATTTTTATTTGGCCCTAACCTAGAAAACCTTATAGCTAGGCATATTTCATGTAATAAGTTATATATATGAATAAAGAGTTGTGATTTGGTATTAGATCTTGCCTTGTTGTTTCTTAGTGTTGTGTCTCTACTATGTGGTTATATAGCTGGGGGCTAGGACATCTCTTTTTGGGATACTCCTACCTTGAACTACATTAGGTGGTATCATAGAGAAGGTTGTTCCTGAGTGTGTAGACATATTGCCGAAGCTGAGGCAATTTGCACCAGGACTTAGGTTGAAGAAGGTAGATCTTGTAGCTGATTGATCTTTTCGATTTGTGGATTTTTTTCTTAGGGTTTGCTGAAATTTTTGAAGGTTCCTCCAAGAATATTGGACCCTAGGGAAATTTTTGATCTTAGTGATAATGCAGAAGAATGGATCTCAAAGAAGATGAGAGCAGAATTTAGATCTGAGATTGCATTGATGAAGAGTGACATGATTCCTAAAATTGTAAGTGCTTTAGGTGGTGTACCTAGACATGTGGGTACTAAATCTATGGTTTTGCGGAAGCTATTGAAGACTTTGAACTTGTTGAATCAAATGGTGAGGCTAGAACTGATCATATGGAGAGACCTATGGGAAATAGGGTCGGTCAGTTTGCTTGACCTGGATCTCAGTTAAAGTTGAAGCATAAGATAGAGGTTTCTAATTTTTTGGGTACTTTGAATCTTAAAGATTTGATTGATTGGATTAGTGAATTGGATGACTACTTTAAGCTTGAGGATATTGAGGATCCACTCAAAGTGAGGTTGGCACAAATTAAGCTGAAGGGAAATGCAACTCTTTGGTGGAAAGAACTACAAAGAGATAGAGAAGTGAAAGGTGAAATGAAGATCACTAGATGGAAATTGATGGTGACTAAGTTGAAGGCTAAGTTCATTCCTGTTGATTATGAAATTGAGTTGTTTAAGCTATAGAATTTGAAACAAAAGGATATGACTATGAAAATTTATACTGAGGAGTATTACAAGTTGATTATTCAGTCTGGAAATAGAGAATTATCAAAAGAGAAGTTAGCTTGATATATTAATGGTTTGAGATTCAATATTTGGGATGAGGTTAGGATGCTAAATGTTTCTTTATTTGAGGATGCTTATTAGTATGCATTGAGAGTAGAGGAGAAGCTATAGAGGAAGAATCAAGGCAGTTCCCGAGGGAAGGAGAAGCAAGACAGTTCAACACAAGCTAAACAAAAGAAGAAGGTGAACCAAAACCTATTGAACAAAAAATAAGCATAGGTGGAGGTGGGTTCAAAGGTAATTGTCACAAGTGTGGTCAAGAAGGGCATAGATCTTTTGAATGTCCAATTGGTAGGACAGTTGGTGTTGTGAATTTGGTTGAAGTCTAAGGTAGTTAGCCAAAGAAAGGAGAGAGTTTGATGGTTCGATGAGTATTGATTGGTAAGAGGACATTGGATTCTTGTCAGAGGACTAGTTTATTCAAAACTCATTGCAAGTTTAGGGGTAAAGTCTACAAAGTGATTGTGGATGGTGGTAGTACTCATATCCTTGTTGTTGAAGAGATGGCTCAAAAAATTGGTTTGAAGAGAATGAGACATGCTTACCCTTATAGGATTGGCTATTTGCAAGGCAAGCATGCATTGGAAGTAAAGGAGCAATGCCTTGTTGATTTCTAGATTGGGCAGTATAAGGATCAAGTGTTGTGTGATATTATGGATATGAATAATTGTCATGTGTTACCTAGAAGACCTTGGAAATATGATTGTAGGGTTGTGAATGCTTGTGTTGGGAATGTGTTTACTATTGAGAAAGGTCGTAGGAGGTTTTCCTTGATTCCTTTGCAGAATGAAGAGCTCGGTAGGAGGAACCTGAGTATTGGTGGTCAAGTTGAGTTGGTAGATTCTGAGAAGGTTGGAGATCAACATGGAAAGAAGACCTATGGAACGCATGTAATGGATGTGAAGAAGAAGAAGAAAAACAAGGGAAAGAGTGTACAAGTTAAAGACTTGGAAGATGTGTATGTGAAGAACTAGTTTGGGATTTATGTGTTGAATCCCAAAAGATGTTCTTCTAGTTACTAGAACATCTTTTTGAACCTGGGGTGTCTGATGAAAGAGTATCATAGGGTTTCCTGCAATCCTAAATGTTTGGAGGTTTTTTGGTTAAGTGTTGAGGAGCATCAAGATTGGATTTTGGTGGAGTTATGCTTTCATATTTACAAATTTGTTGGAGACACATTGTAGAACGTTTCCCCATGATTTCTTAGAGATTGGATGGATTGAGTTGAAGTTTGAACTGTTTGAACCTTGCTACTAGAACTATGTTTTTTTAGGTTTTTGGGTGACTATTGCAGAGCGTATAACTAATTATTCTTAATGAATGAGAAGATTTAAACTTCAAGGATTGAAGAGGGCCTATATTACTTCCTTATATCACTATCACAAGTCCTAATTCATTATAGTTTGGGAGATATGGCAATTCTCCTAGAGTATCAATTTATGGTAGTTTCCGATGATAGTTTGTTGTACATGACTTTCAAGATGGATGTGTACTTTTCCTTGGGGAATAATAATTTTTTAATGGGTTATAGAGGACCTATATTTCTTCCTAAAATTCAAAGCACAAGTTCTAATTCAATTAGAGCTAGGAGATATTGCAATTTTACTTGGATATCAATTTTTGGACATTTAATTATTGTTGCAGGCTGACTTGTGGCATTTAATTTATGTATTTGTATTTAATTTGTGTTATAGGTTGATGTGTGGCTTAAATTAGTACAAGTAAGGGTCTTGTAGAGACTTTTAGTCATTAATTATTTATGGATGGAAGGAAGGATAGATGTGAATTTGAGGAGATAGAGTTGTGGCTTAGGAACCAGAGGATCTCTTGGTGGACATGTAGGTACAAATGTGGATTCTTCTTGGTATTCTTATCCAGTTATGTATCTAGACTAGCTGAGATTGGTTGTAAGTTGGATCTTGTTGGATCTTGTAGAACTAATTTTGTAATTTTCTATTTGTATTTGGCCCTAACTAAAAAGGCCTTATAGCCAGGTATATTGCATGTAATCAGTTATATCTATGAATAAAGAGTTGTGATTTGGTATTAGATCTTGCATTGTTGTTTCTTTGTGCTGTGTTTCCACTGTTTTGTTGTATAGTTGGTTGCTAGGACATCTCCTTTGGGGATACTTTTGCCTTGCACTGCATCAGTCATCCTTAATGGGACTACCACAATCATTAAGTTTTGTTCTTAACTCATTCGCCTTAATGATAAAATCTTGGATGGAATAAAAGTTCTTAGGATCTAGGGAGATAAGTTTATCTTCAATATTCTAGATGTCCTCCTTAGTCACTTTCCCATATAGCTTTTTAAGGGAATCCCATGTTTCCTTGGATGTATCATATTTTATGATCTAATAAAAGGATCTTGTTATCAACCCCTAACTTAAGGATTCCTAGGGCTTTTCTATCTACCAATTCCCAACCATAGATATCACTTTGAGTTACTTTATCACCTATGTTTTTAGGAAGAGATCTGTCTACACATTAAGAAACTTCTTCATTCGTTAATTCACACCATTTTTTAACTGACCCACTCAATCAAAGAACCTACCCACAACCCCCAAATGAATGCTTTAGGATCTTTGTACTTAGTGTGGTTACAATAGCCACTTGCCAATTTATAGCTTAAGTGGACTTTTGATTTTACAATTGCACATATAAAACTATATCAAACCCAACAATATAATGCACAAGATCTTTTAAGGATCTAATTACAATTGCCTAAATAGGTAAAAAATGATCAAATTATTAAATTACTATGTCTACTCAGAATTATTCCAAGCTAATACTATATCTAGAAAGTAGACAAAAATTCATACACTTTCAAAAAAAAATAGCACCTGAATATGTGTCCATATGAGCCTGAACAAAGTCTTTGAAGTTGTGAAAATCGGGATTGGAATTTTTTAAAAAGATTTAGGAGTAGAGATCTCAAAAAACCTACACAATTTGTAGATAATGAAATTCTACACCAAAAGAAAAAAAAATTCCTTTAAAAAAGGAGTCTACACGAGGGAGATATCGATGTTTGAAAATTACCTCTGTAATTATTTTTCCTAAATCATCATTGTCACACCTTAAAAAATCAAATGACTCTAGATTTCACCTCAGATGTCCAATTTTGATGAAACAAAAGTCTATTTGGGAGGTTTTGACCTTCTGAATGTGATGCCGACATCTAATTTGCACCACTAAGCTCTAATCTTGACCTGCAAAAAAAATCTCTCCAATGGCTATGCAATGTAGCTCCCATGGCTCTGATACCATGTAAGAATTTTCCTAAGGTAGTAATTCAACACCAGGATCAAGAAGCTCAATAGATAGCACAAGAGAGATTAATGAAAATCAAATGAGAATATTGATAATGATCAAAATGATAATGGATATCAGATGAATACACACTAGAAGTGCCTTGTATATAAAGACAACTAGAATGACTAGGACTCACCAAAGAGATAAACATCACAACTAAGCACATGTCCACCAAGAGTGAATTATCCTCCATTGAGCACAGGATTTTGTGTGATGATGAGATGATAAGTTTACATAGGTGTATCTCATAAAGAGATGTTGTTGACACCATGTGCTCTAATAAGTTGCTAACTCCTGTGTTGTCAACAAGACAACTCATATGACTATACATATTCCTAGGTGTCTACATGAAAACTATTATAAAAATGCATTATCCTAAGTAAACTTAAGTAAAGTTAAAATAGTAAATACTTCTACACCAACAAGAACAATCTTTGCTTTGTCATTGATGTCAAATCTATGGATGAGACATATTGTTACCTAATCTAAATGTCATATCTAGTTGATTGATGAAGAGGATTTGAGAGTTACTAATAACTATATAACCTCAAAGAAAGGTTGAAGTTATGAAAAGGGAAGTTAAAATGGATATTTGATTAACTAAAGTAATTTTTTATGTGAAGGAAGCTAACCCAAGTTGAGAAAAAGAGTAAAATTCTAAGGAGTGTTGAATAATGCTTGTGCCAATTAAGCCAAGTGTTGATTGAGCATTAGCATTGACCAAGAAATCTAGTTGATATCAAGCTAGAAATATTAAATAGTGACTGAGTATTTTAGTATTGACTAAGTGTCAAAATTTAGTGATTTTTGAGTGATG
This sequence comes from Cupressus sempervirens, assembly GCA_028749045.1. Classification (NCBI taxonomy): domain Eukaryota; kingdom Viridiplantae; phylum Streptophyta; class Pinopsida; order Cupressales; family Cupressaceae; genus Cupressus; species Cupressus sempervirens. Next base: position 781,531,002 of record CM053786.1, read on the forward strand.
GTAAAAGATAAAATTCAAAGAAATTATTAGTGTTGGATACAATTAAGTAATTATGTATTGTCTTTGATGTTACACAAATGTCATATCAGTTATCAGACAGAGTCTACCGAGTTCTATCAACCAGGAAAACAGTTTACAGAGTCTACCGAGCTCAGTCGGTCAGTAAAAGCCTTTTGCAGTATATACCGAGCGTTCCTGTATGTCACACGGTGAGTTAGTGTTAACCGAGTTCACTCGGTAAGCTAAGGAAAGTTTAGTTCTTACCGAGATCACTCGGGTATCAAAGGATTGTTTAGCGAACGATTAGTGTTAACCGAGTTCACACGGTAAGCTAAGGAAAGCCGAGTTTTCATCGAGCTCACTCAGTAGTCGAAGACAGCTTTTACCGAGTCCAGTCGGTTTCCAAAGGAAGTGGCAGGTTTACCGAATTCCCCGGTAATTGTAGTTCTTACCAAGTTCTGCCGGTTAACACAGGAAGGAAGTTTTTGTTCTGTATTGACCGAGCAGCGTCGGCCAGTGAAAGTTTTTAGTTCAAGCCGACTTTAGAATATGTTTAGTCAAGTTGTTTGGGCAAGCCGACTTTGGAATTGTATTAACAAGTTGGTTGGGCCGACTTGGTATTATGAATAATATATAAAGAGGTGCTCAGGAAAAAAAAGATGAGAGAGAATGAACATACGAAAAGTGCAAGGAAGTGCAAGGAAGAGACTTGCGTGTGCCTAAGTAGAATTGAGCAGAGGGAAATCATTGGAGCTGCAGAGATATATTTGATCAGTAAGGATCTTGTGGAGCAAAATTGAGATCTGTATTCAGCAAGATAAGTTGCATGTATTTTCAGATCATTCATTGTTTCTTTCTAACCATTGTAACAGTGATTCCAAAATCTCCTAACAGAGTTGGTTTGATAGCCATTTCATAAATCCTTTAACAGGGTGGCAATTCAGTTGAATTGTTCAAAAGACCTCTTACAAGGCCACTCCTAATAGGGTGATTAAATCCTCTAACAGGGTCACACCTAACAGTGTGTTTTGTAACCTTTAACAGGGTTGGCTCCTAACAGGGCTCACTTCAGAAGAGTGAAAATTGGTGACTAGTTGCTGGTGGTTTTTCCCATATTGGGTTTCCACGTAAATCTGGTGTCTACTGTGTTAATGCTTACTTTCTTTTGCATAATCGCTTATTTTAGTAAATGCCTCATAAATTAACTAAACATCTATCAAGATTTAAGCAGTGATTTTTTGTAGCAGCAGCAACTAAGTTTAAGGCATCTTTGGGACTTTTGAAAATGTTTTTGTGGTAACTGATTCACCCCTCCCCTCTCAGTTACACCATCTTCATTTTCCAACAATTGGTATCAGAGCTTTTGGTGCTTGCAGGAGAGGATTTCAAAGATCTAAGCCAAAGATCAAGATGTCTTATAAGAGGGAAATCCCAAGGCTTAACCGAAACAACTTCTCAGCATGGCAGGGATTAATGAGACTTCATCTAGCTTCCATTGGTGACACTGGTCTGAAATATCTTGATGAGAAATATGTAGAACCATCAGGTACATTATCAGTTAATGACATTGCTATAAAGAAGACTCATAACATTATGATGATTGATATTGCATCTGCCTTGAGTTATGAAGAGTTTGATGATGTCAAGGACTACACTACTGCCTATGAAATGTGGGAAAGACTGAAAGAGATCTATGGTGGAGATGACAATGTCAGAAGAGCCAAAGTTGAAAGTCTGAGAGGATAGTTCGATCAGATGAAAATGAAAGAAGATGAAAATATTGCCAAATATGTTGAAAGAATTAAAGCATGTGTCAGTGCTATCAAAGCTTCTGGAGGAAGTATCAGTGAAGAGACAGTCATAAGTAAAGTTCTTAGAACTCTACTTCCAGTTTATGCCATCAGGGTATCAGCCATTCAAGAAAGAAGGTGTGAGGCCAATCACAAGATAAACCTAGAGGCCATAGTTGGAAGATTGACAGCATTTGAATTAGATAATTTTGATAATTATGTTCCAGCTGCAAAGAACATTGAGTTTGCATTTGAAGCCAAGCTCTCACTCAAGGACAAAGGCAAAAAGAAGAAGGAATCTCAGTCAGAGAGTGAAGATCAATCAGATCAGAGCTCTGACAGCGACCTTGAAGTAATTAAAGCCCTACTTGCAAAGAAATATTCAAGAGGAAGAGGTAAATACAGAGGTAAAGTACCCCTAATCTGCTTTTCATGTGAAGAAGTCAGTCATATTGCTGCAAGATGTCCAAACAAGAAAGATAAAGATGAAAAGAAAGATAATAAATGGAACAGTAAGAAAGATTTCAAATCATTTAAAGATAAAAGTAAGAAATCATGTTTTATGGCTAAAGATTCTAATGATTCTAATGATGAAGACGAGGATGAGATTGTTTACATTGCTATAAAAGATGAATCTGACAATGAAGAAATGGCACTCATCTCTCACATAAGTAAGAATGATACATGGATCATTGATAGTGGCTGCTCACATCATATGACTGGAGATAAAACAAAGTTTGATCAATTTGAAGAGTATGATGGTGGCAGTGTAAGATTTGGAAACAACGAACCTTGTTGCATCAAAGGAAAAGGAAGAATCACTCTAACCCAGGAACTTGTATGTGATAATGCTTATTGGGTAGAAGGACTAAAGCACAATTTATTGAGTGTGGCACAGTTACTCAACAATGGACTCAAAGTAGAATTCATCCAAGGAAAAGCAAGACTGCTGAACGATAAAGGAAAGCTGATTGGATCTGGTATTCAAACTAAAGGTAACTTGTTCTATCTTGAACTTGATGAACATTCATGTTTTATTGTTCAAATAGAAGAGAGTTGGTTATGGCATAAAAGATTATGTCATGTGAATTTTGACAATCTAGTAAAGATAAGCAAATTCAAGAAAGTGAGAGGCATTCCTGATTTAAAGAAACCAGAGGTCGGTTTATGCAAGAATTGTCAAATTGGAAAGATGGGTAAGTCTAGTTTCAAAAGCAAAAATTATCAGTCTGAAGATTTATTAGAAATTGTGCATACTAACTTATGTGGACCTATTGAAACTGAAAGCTATACTGGTGAAAAATATTTCATTCTTTTTGTTGATGATTATTCAAGAATGATGACCATCATGTACCTAAGGAACAAATCAGAAGCATTTGAAAAGTTCAAATGGTATTTGGCAAGAGTAGAAAAAGAAATAGGGAAAAGATTGAAATGCCTAAGGTCAGACAGAGGTGGTGAATTTATTTCACATGAATTTAATAACTTTTGTATTGAAAGAGGAATCAAAAGACAGGTTTCAGCACCAGGTACACCTGAACAAAATGGCATAGCTAAAAGAAGGAACAGATCCATCATGGATTGTGCAAGAACCTTGATGATAGAAAAGAATGTTGCTATCAAATACTGGAAGGAGGCTATCAGTACAGAAGTTCACATCTTAAACTGAGTACAGTTAAAAAAGGACTCATTCAAAACTCCCTACGAAATATGGTATGGCTATAAACCCAATGTAAGTTATCTGAAAGTATTTGGAAGCAAATGTTATATCTTGAAAGAATCTAGAAAAGGAAAATTTGATGTAAAAGGTGATGAAGGTATATTTCTTGGATACTCATGTAAGAGTAAAGCATATAGATGCTTAAACTTATCTACTCACAAAGTCATAGAAAGTATACATGTGAAAGTTGATGAATTTGCAGAAAAGACTGAAGAAGAAAGCAGAAAAGAACCAGAAGATTACAAAAGATTTGTCTTCAGTGATTCGGATATAATATCAATTGCATCTGAGAATCAGAAATCTTCTTCTACCGAGTCATCACTAACCGAGTTGCAGGAAACATCTACCGAGCCAACATCTACCGAATCAGAAAATACCGAGTTAGAGATTACCGAGCTTGAGGTAACCAAGCAGGTATATACCATGCCAGTTGATACCGAGCTAGACCAAACCGAGCAAGGAGGAGAAATGCAAGAAGATAACGACAAAATTCATCCAAAAGAAAAAGAACCGGTTCTAGCCAAATATGTTCAGGAGACATCATTCAGCAAATCAGATCATTGGAAATAAATTTGATGGAACCATCACAAGAAGTAAGTTGAAAGGTACTTGTTTACTTGCTGATTTTGAACCTAGAACTGTCAAAGATGCATTAGAAAATGATAATTGGATTGAAGCAATGAATGAAGAAATAGAGCAAATAGAGAAGAACAAAACATGGACTCTTATACCCAGGCCTAAAGACAAAAATGTAATCGGTACAAAGTGGGTTTTTAGAAATAAGTTGGATGAAAATGGTAAAGTATCAAGAAACAAAGCTAGATTAGTGTGCAAAGGATATTCTCAATAAGAAGGCATAGATTATGGAGAAAATTTTGCTCCTGTTGCTAGATTGGAAGGTGTTAGAACCTTATTAGCATATGCTGCCTACAAAGGATTTAAAGTTTATCAGATGGATGTCAAGTCAGCATTTCTAAATGGTATACTGGATGAAGAGGTCTACATTGAACAACCTGAAGGTTTTATTGATCCAGATAAAAAGAACATGGTTTGCAAATTACACAAGGCATTGTATGGTCTAAAACAAGCCCCTAGAGCATGGTATGAAAGATTGCATAGCTATCTTATTCAAATTGGATTTCAAAGAAATAATGATAACAGTAGTTTGTATATCAAGGAAGGACCAGAAAATAAGATTGTCCTGGCAGAAATATTTGTAGATGATACTATTTTTATAGGAAATGATGATCTTTACAAAGAATTTTCAGAACAAATGAGCAAGGAATTTGAAATGTCAATGTTTAGTGAAATCAAATTCTTTGTGGGACTTCAAATTCAGCAGAACAAGAATGGCATCTACATCACTCAAGCAAAACATATCAAAGAGATATTGAAAAAGTTTGGTATGGAAGACTGTAAACCAGTTGGAACTCCCATGTGTACTGGACTAAAACTTACCAAAGAAGATGATTCAAAGGAAATAGATCAGACATTGTACAGATCTATAATTGGAAAGTTGCAATATGTAGTTCATACTAGGCCAGATATTGCTCTTGCAGTTGGAATTGTGGCAAGATTTTCAGCCAAACCAAGAGAAAATCACATGATGGCAATCAAGAGAATAATGAGATATCTGAAAGGAAATGAAGATTATGGATTATGGTATAAACTTGGAGGAAACCTAGACTTAAAAGTGTTTACTGATGCTGATTGGGTAGGAAACCTTGACGACAGAAAAAGCACAAGTGGAGGTGCATTCTTTCTTGAAAAGAGGTTGGTTTCTTGGATAAGAAAAAAGCAAAATTGTACAGCTCAATCAACAGCAGAGGCAGAGTATGTTGCTGCAGCAGTAAACTGTTCTAATATTGTTTGGTTCAAATAATTGCTACAAGGCATGAAGATGGAAATCAAGGAACCAGTCGTCATGTTTTGTGATAACACAAGTGCAATCAATATATCTAAAAATCCAGTAATGCATTCTAAGACTAAGCACATTGCAATCAAGTATCACTTTGTTAGAGAATTGGTACAGGACAAGGAAATCAGACTGGAATATGTACATACAAAGGAATAGATTGCTGAGATATTCACAAAGCCTTTACCTAAGGATGCATTTTTGTATCTCAGAGGTAAGTTAGGGGTTATTCCCCTATCTGAAGTTCACTAAAATAAGTTTTAGTGATGCATCAGCTCTTACAAAATTGAACAATCATCAGTTGATGCAACAAATCAAGAAAATATTGCATATGAATCAGTACTAAAGATACAATGAAATTCATTTGAAATTAGATGGTCTTTGGCATGTGTTGTCAAAGATGGAGAGTTTTACTGTCATATCTTTTCTGAAATCCAAAATTTGATTAAGTAATTTCTTCACAGAGGAAGATTACTGTAAGAGGGAGAGTTCTATATCTTAGAGGGAGAATTCTTAATTGTGTTGTGTTGCAATAGACTTGCTTTCAAATTTCATTTCTGCTATGACATGTTGTGTTGCCATCAATGCCAAAGAGGGAGATTGTTGGATACAATTAAGTAATTATGTATTGTCTTTGATGTTACACAAATGTCATATCAGTTATCAGATAGAATCTACCGAGTTCTATCAACCAGGAAAATAGTTTACAGAGTCTACCGAGCTCAGTCGGTCAGTAAAAGCCTTTTGCAGTATATACCGAGCATTCCTGTATGTCACACGGTGAGTTAGTGTTAACCGAGTTCACTTGGTAAGCGAAGGAAAGTTTAGTTCTTACCGAGATCACTCAGGTATCAAAGGATTGTTTAGCAAACGGTTAGTGTTAACCGAGTTCGCACGGTAAGCTAAGGAAAGCCAAGTTTTCATCGAGCTCACTCGGTAGTCGAAGACAGCTTTTACCGAGTCCAGTCGGTTTCCAAAGGAAGTGGCAGGTTTACTGAATTCCCCGGTAATTGTAGTTCTTATTGAGTTCTGCCGGTTAACACAGGAAGGAAGTTTTTGTTCTGTATTGACCGAGCAGCGTCGGCCAGTGAAAGTTTTTAGTTCAAGCCGACTTTAGAATATGTTTAGTCAAGTTGTTTGGGCAAGCCGACTTTGGAATTGTATTAACAAGTTGGTTGGGCTGACCTGGTATTATGAATAATATATAAAGAGGTGCTCAGGAAAAAAAAGATGAGAGAGAATGAACATATGAAAAGTGCAAGGAAGTGCAAGGAAGAGACTTGCGTGTGCCTAAGTAGAATTGAGCAGAGGGAAATCATTGGAGCTGCAGAGATATATTTGATCAGTAAGGATCTTGTGGAGCAAAACTAAGATATGTATTCAGCAAGATAAGTTGCATGTATTTTCAGATCATTCATTGTTGCTTTCTAACCATTGTAACAGTGATTCCAAAATCTCCTAACAGAGTTGGTTTGACAGCCATTTCATAAATCCTTTAACAGGGTGGCAATTCAGTTGAATTGTTCAAAAGACCTCTTACAAGGCCACTCCTAACAGGGTGATTAAATCCTCTAACAGGGTCACACCTAATAGTGTGTTTTGTAACCTTTAACAGGGTTGGCTCCTAACAGGGCTCACTTCAGAAGAGTGAAAATTGGTGACTAGTTGCTGGTGGTTTTTTCCATATTGGGTGTCCACGTAAATCTGGTGTCTACTATGTTAATGATTACTTTCTTTTTCATAATCGCTTATTTTAGTAAATGCCTCATAAATTAACTAAAAATCTATCAAGATTTAAGCAGTGATTTTTTGTAGCAGCAGCAACTAAGTTTAAGGCATCTTTGGGACTTTTGAAAATGTTTTTGTGGTAACTGATTCACCCCTCCCCTCTTAGTTACACCATCTTCATTTTCCAACAGTTAGATCAAGCCAACTCAGTTAATCTCTCCATAGATGAAAAATGTGTTGAGATAACATTGATGAGTTGGATCATTAAATTAGAGGTGATAATTAGGTAAAGACCTAATAGAAGGATTCTAGAGAAGTTTCTAGAGGATGATCAAGAAGATGTAAAGATACATTGAATTGAGTTGAATCTTAACATAAACCCTAAAATCTATGATATAATTAGAAAATGGTAAAGCATAGATTACTTATTTAAGGTGATAAAAAATTGAACATTTGGTGCCCAATGTAGCCGGGCAATTGACGTGTGCATGAGTTTGAATGTGAAGGAAGTCACAAAGAGCAAGGCTGATTAGAAATACACAAGTGAGTGGATGCCAAGATAAAAGAGAAAATCTTGTAGATGTGATGTTGTTGTTTATAAGTGAATTTTAGAAGAAGGATTAAGTGTTGATTAGAAGAGTGGACTAATTTCTTGAAGGGTTTCCAAGCAAATCATGATCAGAGATGTCAATGAAAGGCTTATCAGTGAACTAGCATAAGGACCAAATAGATATTTGAACAAGGAAAAGTGAGTTGTAATCACACAAATCAAAACCTATTGTTTTCTTTCTTATCATTATAAATAGTTTGTACTGAAATCCTTTTAATAGAGGTTAACTAACAGTCATTTGAAGACTTAATAGTTTGTGTAAATCATTTAACAAGGTGGCATTCTTAATAGAATGGTCAAAGTCTTCTTACAATGCCACTCCTAATAGGGTTTTTTAATCCTATAAGCATGTCACATTTAATAGTGTATATTGTAAGCTTTAAGTCAAACAATGATGTGTTTAATATTTAATTGTTCAAGTGGTGCATATAGACCTTGAGTAAATGATTCATCCCCCCCCCCCCTTCTAGTTATTGTAAATATTTCTAATACTAAATATGAAACTCAAACCTTTAAAATTGATTTTATTATTTGAATGTGAATATGTGATAATGATAATATTATTTTGTTATTCAAATGATACAACATGTTGTCTCAACACAAAAAAATGGTTCATTTTAAGTTAATAGTAATATTCTAATGTTAATATATGACAATTTTATGACTATTTATGAAAAATAAATGAGCCAATTATATTTAAAGAAGAGGAGATGTTAAGTCCTAATTATATTAAAAAATTTAAAGGTTCTAGAAAACATATAATTTTTTTACTATAAAACTTAAACATAAATATAAGTGATACATTGTTTAAAAAAATCATAAAATCATTTCTCTAGTTTGAAATAATATGTAAAAATAATATTTAAATAGTAAATATCTTTTTGTTAATATAATGTCAAGTTTTATTAAAATAAAAACTAATGTAGTATTCATAAAAAAGGTAGGTGAACCCAAGATTGTCCTTCCTAGGTCCTACAGGAATAAACCAAAGATTAGAAAACCACATGGGACAAGTCAACAAAGTGAAAAGATAATGAACACCCACATAAGTAGAAAGAGAAGAATCGGTAGTCATTGGTGGAAAATATCTACCATTTTCCTTGATTTATATAAATGGTGTTAAGGGTGACATTGTGGATTGGTCATACCTAAATAGAAATAAGTTTGGATTTCTTTAATGTTCTTGCATGGATGACTTTAATAACAAAAACCTAGAGATCCATTAGGAGGAGAAGGCCCATCCATCATTATTTTTTGAATACAACTAGCTATTATCACTTTTAGTTAATGACCCTACACCCTATGATCCCAACCTAGAGAAAGATATTCTATATAATAGAGAGGAAGAATACTTCGACCACTAGAATGGTGGTGGGGAGCCAAAGTCTTTGGGGATTACAAACATAGAGTAGAGGAACTATCTCATGAGGCAAAAATAGGTATAAAATAATATAGTTATCCAAAAGAAGTCTAACATTATACATAGGGTATTCCCCTCATAATTTAGAATCTCCTAGAGGTGAGTTGGCTCTATTGAAATGTTTTGGTCTAAACATGGACCTAGAGAAATACTATATTACAACAACATCCTTTAGTGAAAAGAAAACATTAATACCTATAAACTTGTCTGAAAATAAATAACATTTTCATATTTCCATAACCAAATGATATGCCCACCAAAAAATATGCTAATTTACATAAAATTGAAAGACATACATAGTCAATCCCTTAGAAATTCCCAATGAAAAAAAATGTTCTAGCTAAAATGATAGAAATAAGGACTTCATGAACCCATTTCTACAAGTTTTGAGCATGATGAGAGGACCATAAGAGGTTTTAGAAACAATTTTATTGGTAGAAAAGGGATGATCAAGGCTTAAGAGTTCACATATGCCTAAGATAATATTTCATAGATGTTTCTTAAAAAATAATATAACATACACAATAGACAAGATTATGATCAATTTGATAGAACACCAAATTCCATCAAACCAGCATTGACAAATGGTTAAATTGGTGACTAAAAGTTACATTTAATACTTAAAAGAGGCATCATGGGAAGGTGTGGATATATCCAATGGTATTCCAATTGAGAATTTTTTATATAGAAGATTGTACTAGAAAACTGACACCAATATTTTCTTGAAGGATTTATAGGTGAATGCAATTATTTGGTAGCATATAGATAGGAGAAGTTGGCATGACAAGACTGTACTTCCTAATTCCTATGAGCACAATTCAAATATTAAAAAAATATGTGGGACAAGACTACAAAGCTTAAAAATAGTGAACACCAACATAAGTATAAAGAGAATAATTGGTAGGCATTGGTAGAAAATATCTACCATTTTCCTTGATTTATACAAATGGTGTTAAGGTTGATTATGGAACAATTAAGCCTCAATAGAATTTTAATTTTTTTTTTAAAATCATCTTGCATGGATAACTCTAACAAAAAAAACATGGACATCCATCATTGCTTTTAGATGACAACTAACTATTATAACTTTTATTTAATGTCCCTACACTCCATTAAAAAAAATGCATTGAAAGATATTCTCTATAATAAAGAGGAGGACCAACTAAGAAAAAACTTCTACCACTAGAATGGTGATGTGGAGTCAAAGACTTTGGGGCCTACAACATTGAGTAGAGGAACTGTCTATGAGGGGTAAATAGGTAAAAAACAATAGAGTTATCCAAAATAACTCCAAAAATTGTACATATGGTATTACCTTAATATTTTAGAATCTCTTAGAGGTGAGTTGGACTTCCTATAACTTTTTTGGTCTAAGCTTGGACCTAGAGCAATACTGTATTATAAAAACATGCTTTATTGAAAAGGGAACATTAATACCAGTGGAGTTGTGTGAAAATAAATAATATTTTTATATTTCCATAACCAAATGTGTATGATTACCAAAAAAGATGTCAATTTACATAAAATTGAACAAAATTGATAGTCAATTCATTAGGAGTTCCCTATGCCAAAAAAAATTCTAGCTAACTGTAGAGAAATAAGGACTTTATGAACCCAATTCTACAAGTTTTGAGCATGATGAGAGAACCATAAGAGGTTTCAAAAATAATTTAATTTCTATAAAAAAGACAACCAAGGTTTAGGATTTTACATATGTTTAAGATAATATTTCATAGATTATTTTTAGAAAAGAATACACCATACACAATAGAGAAGATTAAAATCAATTTGATAGAACATCGAATTCCATCAAACCATCATTGTTGAATGAATAAATTAGCAACTAAAAGTTCCATTGAATACTTAAAAATAGCATCATGGGAAGGTGTGGATAGATCCAATCATATCCAATTGAGAATTATTTATATAGAAGATGGTATTGTAAAACTAACAAAAATATTTTCTTGAAGGCTTTACTAGGTGATTACAATTATTTGGTAGCATATAGACAAGAGAATTTGGCATGACAAGATTGTCTTTCCTAAGTCTGATGGGTATGGACCAAAGATTTAAAAAACATGTGGGACAAGTCCGCAAAGCTAAAATATAGTGAACACCTACATAAATAGAAATAGAAGAATTGGTAGGTATTGGTGGAAAATATCTACCATTTTCCCTAATTTATTCAAATGGTGTTCATGGCGACATTGTGAAGTGATAATTCTTTAATAGAAATAAGTTTGAATTTTTTTAATCTTCTTCCATGGATGACTTTAATTTAAAAATATGGAGATCACTTAGGAGGAAAATGCCCATCCATCAAATTATTTTTAGAAGACAACTAACTATTATCACATTTAGTTAATGTCTCTATAGCACATAAACCCAGCATGGAGAAAGATATTTTATATATTAGAGAGGAAGCTGAATTTTTTTAAAAAAAATTCCCACCATTATAATGGTGATGGGGAGCGCAAGACTTTGGGGCCTACAAACATTGAGTAGAGGAACTGTTGAATGAGGGAAAAACAGGTAAAAAAACAATAGAGATATCCAAAAGAACTCTAACAATTGTAAACAGGGTATTCCCCTAATATTTTAGAATCTCCTAGAGGTGAGTTGGCTTTATTAAAATATTTTTGGTCTAAAAATGGACCTAGAGCAATACACTATTAAAAAAACATGTTTTAGTGAAAAGAAAACATTAATACATATGGAGTTCTAAAAAAAAATACTTTTAAATTTCTATAACAAAATGAGAATTCCCATAAAAGAGGATACCAATTTACACAAAATTGAAAGAAATACATATTCAATCCCTTAGAAGTTCCCTATGACCAAAAAATTCTAGCTAAAAGGAGAGATATAAGGATTGCATGAACCCAACTCTACAATTTTTGAGCATGATGAGAGAACCATAAGGGGTTTTAGAAATAATTTGATTGGTAGAAAAAAAAGGATCAAGGCTTAGAGTTAACATATGCCTAAGATAATATTTTATAGATGAGTCTTAGGAAATAATACACAATACACAATAGACAAGATTAGGATCAATATGATAGAGCACCAAATTCCATCAAACCATCATTTCCAACTGGATAACTTGGTGACTAAAAGTTCCACTAAATAAATTAAAAATGCATCATAGGAAGGTGTTGATAGATCAAATGGTATCCCAATTGAGAATTTTTTATATTGAAAATGGTATTGGAAAACTAAAACCAATATTTTCTTGAAGAATTTACTAGGTGAATGAAATTATTTGGTACCATATAGACAAAAGAAGCTAGAATGACAAGATTGTCCTTCCTAAATCCTATAGGTGCAGACCAAAGATTAAAAAAATATGTGGGACAAGTCCACAAAGCTAAAAAATAGCAAACACCCACATAAGTAGAAAGAAATACATTGGCAAACATTCCTGGAAAATATCTACCATTGTCATTGGTTTATAGAAATGGTGTTAAGGGTGACAATGTGGAGCGATCATACCTCAATAGTTCAATAAGTTTGAATATTTTTAATCTTCTTGGATGGATGACTTTAATAATAAAAACATGGAGATCCACTAGGAGGAAAAGGCCCATCCATCATCTCTTTTAGAAGAAAACTAACTATTATCACTTTTAGTTCATGTCCCTCCACCCCATGAACCCAACCTCGA
>CM053786.1:781548848-781563848 GCA_028749045.1 Cupressus sempervirens
ATAATAAGTTATTAAATATCATTTTTTTTACAAGGTTAATAATTGCCAATTTACATTAAATTCACATTTTGATGTGGAATTTATAATCATGATTTTAGGAAAGGCATAGAACTAAAATATCTTAATAGGAAGCAATAGAGAAGAAAATTTCTATTAAGATTATAGAGAAATCAATATATTAAAAAATCTATCAATAGTTTCCTAAAAAGTGCTCTACTTATGCAAAACAACTTGAAGAAGGTGATAGTTAGTACATTGTTATAAATAATCCCATGTTGTTACATATATAATATCACACATCCCTTTCACCAACTTTCTATTATGAGTTCATTAATCTTTCTTCCTGAAAGTCTACTGAGCAACTACATTAGACTCATAAAACCTTGTTGGTAGTTAAAATTGAATATGTATTTCACTTTCAAAAATAATATCTCTCTACATAAAATTGTCAGCATGTCTCCAAAACTAGCCATTATAAGGGATTAAGCTTGTATTCAAGCACACAAAAGAAAAATTATTTCGATTGATGAGTAATGGACTCTTTGTAACCCACCTTAAATATTTGAAAGAAAAATCTAGGATAGCTAGCCAAATAAAATGGCATGAAGCAAAAAGCATGAACAAGTTGATTTTGAATTTCTTGAGATATAACATATTGACTATGATATTTACATCAATTACCCAACATGTACTTCATAATTGACTTTGTAAGACCTCAAAAATTTATTGTTAATTTTTTAAATTTTTTTTTCATGCAATGTTTATCTTGAATAGAGGAGAAACTATTATTATAGAAAGATGTCACCTCATGGAAGATTGGTAATGAAACCTTGAACTTTTGTACTACAACCTCGTTAAATTCTACATATCTAGAAGAGTTGTTAGAGTAGTGAAGCTTATAAGGGATGGGATGATACAATTAAGGTTGATTAAGGATTTCACTCCAAAAATAAATCAGTATAACCCTTAATGATCATAGGAGCAATGACCTCTACCCCCTTCTACTAGAATTTCAAATGTTAGTTACTAATGTTTAGCAATTGACTCTTGGGGTTTATTTTTAATATTGAACAATGTGGGAGTCTTCCTCTTTTGGGTCACATGGTCCACTTCTCCTTTGATTTTAAGACAATATTCATGTTTAGGATTATAATCCTTGGTTTGGGGGGGGGGGTTTAACCCTAAAAGAACCAAAGAAAAATCCTTACTTTTGTAATCTAATGATTGCAATCAGAGACAAGGATTGGCTGTAATCGGATAGGGAATACATTAGGTGTGGAAAATTTTTGTAGTTTGAATAGAAATCTTCTCTTCGATCTTAAAAGACAACTCTACTTTGATGCAAACCCTTTTTTGGGAGTGAAATTATAATACCAGTGACTTTGTAAATAGACAACCTTACCAACAATGGACACAAAGAAGGACAAACATAGAAGGGAGATATGTAAGTTCATTACAAAAAGAAAAAAATGAAATTTCTTATCACCTATTATAAACAAGTCTCTAGATCATGATTGAAGAGTATGAAAAAAAAGTAGAATATACCAAAGCTGTGTGTAAAATTGCTTGAATATGATTAAATTCAAAAAGGAAAAAGACCAAAAAAACACCAAATAGTCAAATTTTGTATACCATCATGGAAAATCCTATGAGGGTTTCAAGCCTTTGAGACTAAATCATGAGACAAGATATTATAGGGACCCTTAAAAACTATCAAATTAATATGTATTATTCTAATAATTAGTATATAGTGTCAAAATCATATATTAGTAAGATAACATCAGGTTAATGAGGATATACATCTCATGAAAAACATTTGACACATATTTTTGAAGACTCTTGTTTAATGCATTCATTTGGGGACGATGGTGTGGGAGTACTTAGGCTTATTCATCAAACTTGTTAAATTTTGGTTTATACTTGTGTTACCCAAGTTAGTGATGTTTTTTTGAACCTTAAAAGGTATTTCTTGTGTGTTTCTAGGTAGATTAGACTAAGATCAATCCAACCTAGGTAATTGTTTCTTTAAATGTTGTTATTGCTAGATTAGGCCTAAAGTGGGAAATCTAAGTCTTAAAGACTTTGATGCTTTGAAAATGGTAGAAATATGCCTAAAATTTTTCCTAGGATGCTTCTAAATAATCCTAGGTTTATTAGAGTACCTTAGCATGATTATAGCAAAAAGATGTAAAAGTTGTCACAATGTTGCTTGACAATATTTTACAATTTTTTAAAATTCTAGGACAAAAAAAAAGAGGATTGGATTCTCTTCAAGGAATCATTATGGGTAGTTGGAATAATGACCTAAAATAAAGGGTATGACATATTTAATCTTCTAGGATCCCATTTCTTGAGGTAGTGTCTGATGTAGTTGACAGTTTAATGTGAATTGAACCAAGAACTTTATTTTTGATGTGACAATCATTGTGTATTGAGAGTAAAAGTATTTTTCTGGATTAATTTGTGTGACATAGTATTGTATTTATGTAGAGTAGATAGATTCATGTATTTTATTTTCAGCGACTGAGTTGTTTTGAGTTCATTACAGTAGGTTTAGAATTTTTTTTATAAATAGACAGTGTATTGGGGAAGTACTTGGCAGTTTTTGCTTTTATGGTTCTCTCATAGTTCTCTACTGTAGAAATAACTATGGATTAGAGGAATATATTAGGAAAGCCATTGGATGTTATGTGTATGAACAGAGGAGTTTTGAATCAAATTTTATCAATTTCTAACCTCATACCCTAGGCAAGATGAGCAAGCCCTACTAGGTGCATGATAGTGTAAAATTAATTGTTTTGTGTGGCAAAATCAGTGAAGGAACTAAACCAAGTATGGTTTTGGAAGCATAAAGGTCCTAGAGACACCTAGGAGTGAGATTGGGGCTTTTCCAATCCATTGAATTAGGTTTCCAAGTAGAAATTGGGAATCAACAAAATTTTATCCCCTTTATCCCTACATTTTAGGAACCCAATGTGTGGATGAATTAGGGACCAAAGACCACCAAAAAAGGTCTCTAAAAAGGGTATCTAAATATACAGTTTATTTTTGGGGGATTTGTGGAAGTGTTGAGAAAGAACTGGGGAAAAAAATATTGATTAGGGCTAATTAACTAGTTAGGCCTATTTGGCCAAAACCATAAAAAATCTAGAACTTTCAATAGGAAAGTTTTAAATGACTAGTTCAAATGAAGTTATTTTCAAGTCAAGTAAGTGGTTTAATGATGGAAAAACCCCCTGTATCATTGGTTAAGGTGATTTGATGAATTTTCCCTTGGAGTCAACCTAGGAAGAGTGAAGGTTTATAGCACCCTAATGATAGTCATCCCTCAAGGTAAAGAAAAAATGAACTCACTTGTAGAGTTGAGTTAGGGAAGTATTTAGATAGGTTTTTCAAGACTATTGAGGCTCTAGAAGTGAGATTAGGATCTAGAGAAGAATAGGTCTATAATAGCCTTGTCAACAATTGTGCAAGCATACCTTGGAGAGATCATGTCAGATAAGTGGTATACCACCCTTCCAGAGTAAAATAGAGCATAACCCAAAAAAAAAAAAATGGAAATTGGATGCAGGAGAGAGGTGGACTTATACCCATTACATGAATTTATCTTGACTAGTTGTTCAGTAACTTCTAAAAACTTGTTCCTGAATTTGTTTTAATCTCTTTTTCCTTTCCTTTCCACTCTTTATCCTTTGCAAACTAGACCAATCACCTCACCAATAAGTTGGGGAGTCACCAAAAACTTGAAACTTTTAATGATAACCACACCTTTGTACCAATAATTGATAAAATTAGTGGAATGCATAGAGTAGTGGCTTTTCATCACCAAAATTTAACTTCTCATCTTTTCCTTAATAACATAGTTCCACATTTCTTCATTCTACATTAGATATTTATAGTTCTAGGTTCAAACCATTTTAGATGATCCCATTATATACACCCTTTCCAAAGCCTTGGAATCTTCAATATTATTCTTGACTACTCCTTGACTCACAATGTCTCTCTTTATTTTAAATTTTGTCTTCTAAACTTTTAAAGAAACCAAACCATTAGGAATAAGGATACTAGAGAGCTGAAGTGTAGAATGAGAATTGATAGAAAAAATAAAATCTGAAGTTTATATAATAAAAAAGTAATTCTCAAACAAGAAACACCATACCTCTATAAATCCTTAATTTTAAAAATAGCATATTTTAGACAATTGAAGTGACAAGAGTCATTATAAAACATTACTCTGAATTTCCCATTCCATAAATGGTGGTTGTACTTATGATGATTCACCATGATTTCCTTGGTTTTAGAGGTATTATTAATAATATGTTTCATAGTCTACCATCTTTTGATAATGTTCCCATAATTAGAACATACCTTGGGTATCTCAACTATAATTGGCCTTGTACACTTTATAGCATTTCGTATTTAGTAAATAATAATTCTTGCCAAATTTATCTCTGCACACTTTCTTAATCCCTTTGATGGTTTTCCTCTTTCTTATGAAATTAAAAACACCACAAAGGACAACCATACTTTTTTCCACCTCAATACTATTATTTATGGAAAAATAGTCCTCTTTTCACTAAAATATCTTTTTAGAATTTTTCTTTCTTGATCTTTCATAAATATAGTTTTTAACTCGTGATAAGTAGGAGATGATTTCCACAGCTAGTCAAATTGTGATGTGAATATTAGGATTTAACTGTGTGATTTTGAGTCAAACTCGATAACCCATGTTTCATGAGTAGTGATTCAACATGAATCCATCTCTCATGAGAATAAATGGAACACTTAGCACTCATTGGATCTAGGTGATGCTCACAGGGGTGAAGCACCGAGACTTCTCAGGAGGTCACCCATCCTAGTACTACACTCAGGCTGGAGTAGTATTGGGATGGGTGGCCTCCTAGGAAGTCCCAGTGCTTCACCCTTGTGAGCATCACCTAGATCCAATGAGTGCTAAGTGTTCCATTTATTCTCATGAGAGATGGATTCATGTTGAATCACTACTCATGAAACATGGGTTATCGAGTTTGACTCAAAATCACACAGTTAAATCCTAATATTCACATCATAGCTTTTAACTCATCAGGACATTCATAATCTGAAATGTGTTTCCAATTTTGGAAATTGAGATGCCAATTCACCATGAAATCCATTACTTTATTTCCTTCTCCATGGTATGTTGGATCTTAACTTTTCTGAAGGATTAGAGTTTCCTCCTACAATCATCCACTAGTATTTTGAATTTTCCATGTGCATTTAGCTTCGTTATGGAGAATATCAATTATGAGTTTTTAATATCCTTCTTATTGACATTAAGGTTAATTTGTCTATTAGTGAGTCACACTTAGTTAATGTACAATTTCTATCAAGTTACTTAGCTACTACCAAGCTTCAGAACCTATGTATAGATTGTATCGAGTATAGAAATGTTTATTGAGTTGTTTAGTGAAAGTGATGGAAACTCTAGTGTTAACCAAGTTAGATAGTGTTAACCAATTTCCATAGTGTTAACCTAGTTCCATAGAGTTAACCAAGTTTCATAGTGTTAATAATGTTCTATAGTGTCTATTGAGCTAGAAGTATTAGCAATGTGAATCTAGTGTTGATCAAGCCATGGACTATCAACCGAGTGATTCAGTATATGTCAAGTTTTGTGGTGTTCACTTAGTCACATAGTGCTAACCAAGTTCAACTTCAAAGTGATCAGTATGAACCAAACTTCTTTTTCAACTGAGTACAAGAAAATTCCAAGTGTTGACAATATTTGCCAAGTATTAGAACATCACTAAGTTTATCTTCAAAACCTAAGTTACAACAATTGGGCTAACCTTGTGAATTTTGGTAAAACTTGTATTGTACTTAGCTCTAATAAGTTGTAATTTGGATTGCTATATATGTAATGCATTGTATCATATCTAAGAATTGTAAGCATATCATGAGTAGAACCATGAATTAAAGAAGGCTACAAGTAGTATAAGGGACAAAAAAGTATTATCTATCACAACAAGGTGATCATTACAATTCAAGGAATCTTACCAGCAAATTAGAGTTGCAAATCAGAGATTAGCCACTAATTCATCCTTATAGGTGCACATCAATAAAATCCTTTAATAGGATAGACTTAATAGTCTTTGAAAAATTTCTTTACCAAGTGCATACTTCACTGTATGTTTGTAAGTCCTTTGACAAGGTGGAGCTTATAGTCCTTATTGCTCCTAATAGGGAAAATCATCAGAAGTGATCAATTGTAAGCCTTAACATATCAACTTTATACTATGGTACTAAATCTTGTGGTTATCATCCCCGCCCAAGTTTTACTTTCTATTTGGAAGGTGTCTAGGTCACCATATCTTGTGTCAAATTTCTATGAATTCTTATTTTATTTCATTCTTTCATGCATGCAATTAGATTAGAATATTATATAAATGAGTAATTGGTTAAATAAGATTAATTTTTATTGGTTCTTGATTCAGCCATCCCCTCTCATTAACCTTGCCTACCTAAAAGGCAATGGAGGTATATAGGCTAGATAAGGCTATTGATAATAAAAATTTTGATCTTGAATTAGATATTGGGAAACTATAGAAATCAAAGGATAAACTCTCTCAATCATTGAAAAGAAGGAAAGGAAAGATCTTGTAGTAAAAATGAATGACAATCTCCACACTAAAGAAATAATTAAAGATATTTGTCCAAAGAGAAACTTGTTGGAATCCTTTAGAATTATTGAGAGGAGGGAAAGGGTGAATTAGTTATCCAAGGTTGAGATGTTCAAATAAAACTTTTAAAAACTTAGTATAATTATAAAACATTTATCATCATACATGCATCAATAACATTGTGCAATAACTTAATAACTTGTAGGCTACTATCAAATTAATTTGCAAAAATGAAAACATGAAACATAACAAATTTAGCAACACACCTGACACAATGATTTATGTGGAAATCTAGTTTGGGATAAACCACTAGTAACATGCTACTCTTTTTCACTCTTTTCAAGTGATGCCCTATGAAAGGCCAACCTTGTTAAAGGTTACAATAAACACTATTAAATGTGACCCTATTAAAGGATTTCAATCACCCTGTTAGGAGTGAGCCTTGTTAGAGGACATTAGACTATTCACTTGGAATATCACCAAGTTAAAGGATTTACAAATGACTATTAGATCAACATTAATCAAAAAGATTTACCCTATACTAATACAATTATTAGAGAATAGCAGTAAGTCTTGATCTAATAATAACTTACAACTCCATTTGTAGAATTCAAATCTCTATTTTAGTCCTTCTTTCTACTTGGCTTTCACACATTTTAGTTCTGGTAGCTTGTTCAACCTTTAAGCATTCATACCCTTAAGATTTCTATCTTAGCATGCCAAAGTAGACTCTTAACTTAGGTTACTTAATGAAGCAATACCCCTTGACTTCTTGTCTCCATTAGGTTATCACACATAACAACCCTTGCTTCTAACCAGCCATCCCTATAAATAGAGAATTAAGATCTTTTGTTTTTCATTCTCCATCATCCAATTTAGGGTTATGATAGATTAAGTAGGATTAAATGAATCTACCCCTAATTCCATATCACTTCTAGAAAGTTCTCCCTAAATCCTCTTTGAATTTTCCTCAAAACTATTTACCATGAATTTTGTGCCACTAGCTTATCAATCTTATCTTCCACCTAGTTTACATAATCCAAGAAAATAAACTTTTTAGCTCATATCCATTGAATTCAAGATCTTCTAATAATGCTAGCACTTAGCATTAACTTGCTTCTGATGCTTGATACATACTATGTTGCTTAGTATCCATAAAAAAATCACTCGGCATGAGCTTGTTGGTCTTAGATTGGTTTTGACAATAGAGTTTTAACACACTTAAGAAATTTCTAAGTTGATGTTGAGTACAATATAGATGCCAAACTATAGTATGTATTGAGCTAAAGATTCAATAGGTTCTGAGTTATTCAAGTGCTAAGCTATTCAAGTGCCAAGTGACAATTGATGCTAAGCTAGTATATGTGCTAAGAAAAGTATAGGAGCCAAACAAGACAAAGTTACTATAGGAGCCAAGCAAGACAAAAATCCTATATGTGTCGAGCATTAACAATCAGTAACTGTCAAGTAACACAGAATCAACATATGAGTTTGTGCCTTCACAAACTCAAATGTAAACCATTTTTGAGCTAACTCAAGATGAATCTCAAAGGATCAAAAAGGTAAGATTGAATCTATTACATTCCCTATGCAATCAACATGCAACCAATCAAAAAAAAGTAGAGAGCATGCAACCAATCAAAAAATATGGAAATAATCGAGCGTGAAAAAATGAATGAATCTTGATTGTAGATTAATACCTAACCCTAAGTTTTGAAACCTTTATAAGGAGGTCAAAACTCCATAATTCAAGTGTGTAAGAGGTCATGGGGGAATGCATGAGTGAATGCTAGTGAAGTTTTGGAAGGGGTGAGAAGACTTAGAGGAAGAACAACATTGCAAACTTAATTGGTCAAGAATAGAGTATTAGCACTTTAAATAGAGCTATATCAAGTTAGGAAGGATCAGATCAGATTGAATAGAACAAGGATTTGGAATCAAAAATTGAAAATTGTATGTCATCAGATCAATATGTTCTACTATACTTTCTAGCCATTGTGTTAGGAGAATGAAAACCCTATGAAGATAGGTTGGCTTAACAGGTATTTTGTAGAACCTTTAACAAGGTGTTAAATCCTTTAATAGAGTGAAATTCCAAGTGAATGTTTGTAAATCCTTTAGACAAGTCACTTTTAATTGGGTGAAAAGCTTTTAATAGGGTAGGCCTTTCATAGGGTAGATCATTGATGGTGGTCAAACTTTATAACCTTAACTAGTTACATATTGCTATAGTGATAAGTTGTGGGTGTCATCCCCAACCCAGTTTTACCTTCTCATTTTGGAGGGTTTCTAGGTGATCAAATCTTCTGTTATCTATTTTCACCCACGTCTTTATTTTCATGTTAATTAAATGTGTTAGATGCATGAGAATAATCTCAAAAGTAAATCTTCCTTCATGTAAATTCCAACAATTAGTATCAGAGCAAAGTTCTCACAAAGATAAGCCTTATAGCTTGGAGAAAAGATCTAGAAATGGAAGTCTACAAACTTGGGAAGATCATAGAAAACTAGGAGATTAAGATACATCTTATTCTACATTCTTTGGAAGAAGCTAGGGAAGAATTGAGGAAATCCCTAAAAAGAAGAAGAAAGATTGCCATAGCTGAGAATGATACACGGTACAATGAGATTGACACCACAAAAGTGTTTACAAATGGAGATTCCAAGAAGTTTGATGTAGCAATAGTATACGTAATGGAGAAGAATAGAGCTCAAGCAGAAGAGATTAGAACTTTCAAGATTGAACAAGAATCTCAAGCCATGATGCTTTGTGAAGTGACTAAATAGAAGAAAAGAGCCATTGAGGATTAGGCTATGATAGAAGATGACAAGAGAAACCTTGCTAATAGATTGGAGGAAAAGTCATTTGAACTTGCAAGAATTTCTAACATGCAGCTAGAGACCCTAAGACAAATGATGAATGCACATCGTGAGCTAAATGTCAAGGACATTGAGATCTCCATACTGAAGATGCAAAATGAACAACTACAGAATGACTTGAGAAGAGAAAAAGAGATTGTAGAGAGCTTCAAAAGACCTAATGAAGCAATCAAATATTTTGAATAGTTACTAAAATCACCAAGATCTAGTAATGACAATTCATGACTAGGATACACTAGCATTGAAAAAGGAGAGTCATCCAAGACTGCAGAAGAAAGAAGTGACAAAGGTGAGAATACTAAACCTACTTGTCATTTTTGTGGTAAAAAGGGACGTACCTCTAATGTGTGCAGGAGCAAGAATTCCAATCAGCATGACAAACCTAAAAATATGGGTCGCTATCATAAGTGCAACAAGCAAGGACATCATGCACATGACTATAGGACTAGAACCATCATAACACCAAGATTTGAAGGTCACTGCTACAATTGCAAAAAATATGGACATAGAGCTTTTGAGTGCAAATCAAAGCCTATGTGGACACCCAATCAACCAGCAAGATCAAATAGTCATGGACATCAATACAGTTGGGACTAAAACACTAGAAAAAGATATCACTACTATAAAAAATATGGACACATCCCTAAAAGTTGCATAAGAACACATTTCAGTGAAAATTACACTAGATGGTTGAGCCAAACTACATGCTTTAGTTGTTTGAAGACTCGACATAACAACAAGTATTTCCCAACAAGGTCAAAGGCACCCAACTCAAAGTTCAACAAGGGAAAAGGGAAGGTAGATGTTGAACACATCAAGGGATAAATCAATAAAACTTGGAAGAAGAAAGATGGAGGCAACACATCCAATGGAGTAATCACTTCACCCAAAAGGTCAAGTGGTCACTCTTCATCCAACTAATCAAAAGAAGGTATGTGGAACTAATATACAAAGCTTTACCATACATCAGTTCCAAGACAAGTATGCACTAAAAAGGATAGATTAGAATGAATTGAGATGCAAAGTTAAAACTTCAAAATTTCACAAGTGTTGCCAAGTAAGAAAAGTTGCCTTCAGATGCCAAGTAAAATCCTAGTTCATGTTGAGTTGTCTATCAAAGTTAGTAGAAGCCAAGTTATTAGTTATAACCAAGTTAGTAGTGAATGCCAATTGAAGGGAAATTCTAGTTGAAGCCAAGTAAGTGAAACTCTAGTGTATGCCAACTATTGGAAAGACAACGAAAGTTGAGTAAAGTAGAATTGCTTAAGGAGCTAAGTGGACAGTTGTAAATGCACTAATCCTTAAATGCTATGAAACAAGGGTATATGATAACATTCTAAATCATTTTTCACCATCACAAGCAAAGAGAAAAAGATGAGAAGAGAGCAAAATAATTTCCAAGTTGAGTATGAAGCATTTGAGTAGATTTCAACTAAGATTTAGCATAATTTTGACAATTCAAGGTATTGATATTTGTGCTAAGCTATGTAGTTTCAAAATCTCTTTGTGTTAAAACACTACATTGCACAAATGGCCTTTAGTTCTAGAAAACCCCAGGAAAAAGAGTTGTTCAAAGTTCAATTAGTGTCAAATGAAGTTAAGCAACCCAATTTTTGACCTATCCCTAAAGTTACCTATAAAAATGACCCTGTCAGAGCCTTGTTCATAATTCCTCCTAAGGTTGGTCCAAGATGTTAGGAGATTCTATAACTAAAAAATAGGCTCTATTGGAGACATGGAAATTAGGGATGCATATGACAAGTTGTGCCGGAATGGAGTCTTGAAAGAAGAATTTCAAATCGTTGAGAAGAATGGCTTAACCCGTGCCCTAGATTTGCCTATTATTTTTAAGTCTAAATGGACTAGAATTGTACTCAGTAGTATACATGATGGTAGCTTGTGGTTAGAAGATGGGGGAGTTAAAATATCAAAAAGGATTATTCATAGATTAATAGGGTGTCCAACCCTAGATCGGCCTAAAACCATAAGGAGTGACTCCAAAGAAGCTATTGAGAAGAATATTGGAGCCAAGTAGAACAAGAGATGCATGACCATTGATACGATTTGGGATCCTCTTGTTGATTTTTCTATTAGAGTCATATCCCAAAAATTCTACCAATCTAGTAGATTCAATAGTGTTCCCTATATTGCAGGAGATGTTGGTTATAAACTTGTTAAAAAGGATCATACCTATGATCTAGTAGAACTGCAACTACAATAGATCAATGAAAATTTGGGAGCTATAAGAAGAACAAAGGGAGCTCAATGTAAATTTGGAACAATTTTAATATGTATATTCTTCTATGTATAGAATGAATTCCCTTCTTTTGGAAAGGTTAGCTGGAAGAAAAATAGGTCCAAAGTAGCCTAGATGAATGAATATATTGAATAAATGAGGGGAAATTTTGAGACACTCATGACCAGTTATTTTGAAGATTTCAAGAAATCAATGAAATAGAGCTTAGGATTCAAGTCTCACTTGTGGAGTAGCACATAAATCATATTTTTTTCTTGTTGATATTGACTATACCTACATCCAAGAAGCCATGCCAAGGGTAAGATGGCTTAGACCACTTAGGTATGAGATAAATATTGATGAAGCATCTATAGAAATAACAAACCTACTTGTAGAAGAAGTAGATAAAAGTGCCCAACATTTTGGTACCTATGATGTAGTAAGATCTAAAGTAGATATGGAATTAAAGACTACTTCTACACTCAAGAAAAAGGACAAATTAGTCAAAAATCTCAAGGCTAGATTTGGAGAAGGCACAACAAAAGTAGAGGAAGAAGAAGATGAACAGAAATATGGATAGGAGCCACTAGCACTAACCCAAGGCATGGGTAAAGATGCTAAGGAACAAGAAGGTGACGAGGAAGAATAGGAATCACCTAAGGTTGAGCCCAAGAAGAGGAAAGCACAAAAGTAGCCTACAAAATAGCCTAAAGGCAAGAAAACAACTAAACCAAGCCCAAAAAAACCTACCATTAAGATAGATATAAGGGCTAAAACAAAGGTGGGAAAGGAACAAGAAAAGAAGAAAGCCATAGAGCAGGGAGGGCTAGCAAAGAAGAAATAGAGGAGAAAATATGTGGCACCTCTAGAATTAGATGAAGAGAGAATATAGTCAAATGACAGTGGACAATTTAGAGTCATAAGTCACACCACTAATTTTGATGTAGAGAATATATGTGAAAATATAAGAGATAATGCAGACTTGTCTGGATTGAAAAGTATCGACTTTGATAAGTTTAGTAGAGAAGAACAAAAAATAGTGGAAGAATCAATATACACTATGATGGAAAAGTTCAAGGGTACTCCACTTGAACTTGATAATACTATGCCTAAGGAGTTATATTCCATTATAGAAAATAAATGGCATTATTTCCTAAACATGGAAAAAGAAATAAGAGAGTCAACATTGGCTCGTGTAATGCTTGAACTCACAAAAGGTCAAATAAGTAAGGCAAGTAAGAAGTAATGGTTGCAAATTTGCACCCAAATATAAAGCATTCAATATTTTGCAAAATAAAATTAAAGACGTTGTGAAGAAGTCCACTCTTATGTGGAAAGTAATTTATGGTCTCTAGACAATTAAGGAAGGACAAGAAGATCTCTTTGAGGGAAGGAATGATGATGATAATGAAGAATAAAATGACAAGGAAGAAGAAGGAGAGAAAGAAAAGATAGGTGTTGCAGTAGAGAGGGAAAGACAAAAAGATGACATGGTACATCAACAAATAGATCAAAGTGTGTAAGACACACAAATACCACCTCCTAGCCCTCCACATGTGACACCTATACATCCAAAGATAAAAATTGTAAAGGATGTTCCTGATACCTATGTTCAAAACATAAACCCATTAACTACAGAGGATCTTAGAAAGATTCTTCACCAAACCACACTACAAGCACAATTGTGTACCAATCTAGTCTTGGTGAGTGTAGAGTGTAATGCCCCGTCAAGGGATCCAAAGAATTAACCTAGTATTTCACTAAGTTTGATAGCATTTTTTTTTTTGAAAGTAATTACCACATACAACTTATGCATAATAATGGAAGCAATAGCAATGTCCATCTAAAGAGTAAAGTTAACATTTACAACATATTACATTCTTTAAGATCCCCTTAACGTGAATTACTTACATGAATCCATCTAGTACAACATCCACATGAAATAATATGATAAGTCCAATGTTCAATTATTACATATCCAACTGCTCATTCATCCACTGTACATGTCATAGGGTATGAAGGCTTAAAAGAATATACATATGTAGAATAAGGTACATCATCCTATTCTAATCCATGATACATCAAAGTAAAGATAATCACATGGTACTCATGATAGATCATCATAAAAGTCATTTACATCTATCATAAAGATCAAATAAATAAACTAAGTGCACGGTTCCTCCCAACCGTTAATAGCATCATTAGACCATCATGGATCCTAGCCATCCCTTCGTGCATAACATTCCAAGCACCGAAGAGATCATCGGTATTATCATAGTAGGAATGTCACTCCTAAACATCCTACTAACATAAAAAGTAAAGCATAAGATATCATCATCTAACATATGCTAATCATCAATGAAAGGATACATATCCACCATCACAAAGGACGCATTAACCACAAAGTCTCAATGAATCTCAAATGATAAGAGTGGAAAATACACGACCACCCGACCGCGTGGTACCTAAGTGGTCCACTCCCGCCGTGTTGAGGAGATATTCTCAAGTCCCAAACAGGTTATCAAAATCACATAGCACATGACTCTAAAGTCCAAGAATCCTAAAAGTATACTAACTCAAAGCTTCCAATCACAAAACATACATCTACTTCCCAAAGGCACACAATGACATGTAGGAACCTACTATGCAAGCAGGAAAGTTTCATCGCATTTATCTCGTACAAGTTACCCTGGCAGTTAGCTAAACTCCATGGGTCCATACAAATCTCATGCGGCCACTAGTATCCTTTCATACTAACAAGGCATACTATGGAATGCAAGGTTGCAACCATGTGTTCTCTCTACTCCCATCCTAGCCTATACAAGCACTCAAGGCATGGGCAAGAACCAAAAACTCTTATCTTTTTAGGTTCATTCAATTAGTATTAAGTGTGTGAATGTTATCACTTATTAATCCAACTTACAATGAGTTACCCTGGCAGCCTCTTAGGGCCCCGACCCCCATTGCAAGCCACTTCCTGACACTACATGCAGATATCCTACCCTAATGCTCATGGTATCATAATCATAAAGAAAGTCCACAAAAACACCATAATAAGGATCAACAAATATCCATGATTAAAAATCATTAAATATGCATAAAAGCATCAAATCACCATGAGCAACATCCATAGAAAATCATGAACACAACAGCTCTCTATTGGCAACTGAAGTATCACTGATAATCAAAATATCCATTGGTTCTCAATAACCAAAATATATCTCA